>JARHVA010001672.1:2935000-3175000 GCA_037957365.1 Torreya grandis
AAGCATTCTCATTATACAAAACATTCCCACATTTAAGAGCTATTGAAAGTAACATCACATAAAGCTATATTGTAAATTAAAAATACACTTTCATGTGAAAAGGGTTAACATGGATAATAAGTATGCATATTTACATGATACACACTTAAATGGATAACTACATTGTCATAAGGTCTATTTGGACTATCTAGACAATGCTTGGTTATGTTGGGTTTTTGAGGCCAACTCAGCGATTCCCACTACCCCAATTTTTATTGAGTTTCGTAATATTATCATATTTATAGTTTTTATGTATTAAATTATGGTTTTTATATTGTATTTTCATGCACACACAAAATAAATATTGAAAAAATGGAAATGAGAACAAAAAAATATTTTGTACCTCTCAAGAAAGTTTTAGATATTTACTGTCAAAGAATAAAATTGACATATGTGAGAATATCAACTCTCATACCTGTCTAAAGTTTTTTGATCCTACCCTAAGATAAAAATAATCACTATTTATAAATCAAGTAGGTCATAGTTAGTTCATATAGTCTTAAGTCAGTTTGTCAACTCACATAAATTAGGGAAGTATTAAAAACAAGATAAGTCTCTAGATATGTCTTTGTTTTCTTCATTACAAATTGGTTAAATTTTTTTTCATAATATATACTTGTTGAACCTGAATTATATTTCTTATTTAAATCAATTTACATGAAAATCAAAATTATGACATTTTATCTAATTAGGAGTAATATTTAATGAATTCAATTTAAGAGAAAACATTTGGCGAACCCACATATTAATCAAACCTTGATACATAATAGGTTTCCCTTAGGGTTTCAAATTTATTTTATAAAAATTATGAATATTTACCTACTAGGGTTTCACATTCTATCTCTGATTTCCCATCCTTCTTGGTGCAAAATTTAGAACTCCTTTACTTTTTACTTTAGGGCTTCACCCTCATTTTGTGACTAGGGTTTTCTATTCATACACTCAATTTTTTGGGGGATCATTTTTATTGGTTTTTAATATCCTTACTAATATAACAAGAACCATTTTATTTTAAAAAATTATACATATTTTTCAAGATTTCAAATTTACTATTTTTAGTAAGTATTGGCATACAAGGTGAAAGGTATACTTATTTTCTAATTAATTTATGGGTTTCATCAAATTTAAAATTTATTTAAAAACTTGTTTTAGATTTTTTAAATACATCCTTGATTTATCATAATTGTTGATTATTTATGAGTATACTCTAGTGTTTTACTTATGAAGCATCCCATATTGTTTGGCTCATTTATGCTTTATAACAACTTAGTTTTAAAATTAATCAAAGGTTTTTAATACTCACATTAATATAATGAAAAAACTCTTTTATTTTCCAAAATTATGTATGGATTGTTTGGAAGTTTCAATTTATTTATTTTAGTAAATATTAACATATAAGGTACAAGGGATATCTATTTTCCAAATTTCTTTGGGTTTTACTTTTTTACTATTTTCCCTAAAAAAATCTTATATTTCTAAAATAATCAATCAATATCCTAAAATTGCTAAATATTTATTGTTCACATCTTAAAAATGACATCCTCTAATCCTCCTCATCCTTTGGATTTTCTAATTTTTTCCCAATGCTATGTCATGATGTTATTTTGAGGCAAATAATTTAGAATCTCATAATCCTCATACCTTATATGTTCTACTTTTATATAAATTATATACCACATGATTATTCTCAATAATGGACTAATAATGATTATTGCATGAACACCAATGTTGTAATGTCCCCAAATTTTTGTTAAATTGATTTAATTAATTATTATGGAAATAAATAAAATAGCTTAATAAAATAAATTTGACTTCTTCTAGAAGTCTCCTGGAAGCCTTTAAAAGAAGGGGAACTATCATCTAATATCTTCTATTTGCAAAAATTATTTTGAGAAGCTTGAATCTGTGATTCAGATGAAATATCTGAGGACAAAACCCTTTAGAAGATTGGAGAAGAGTTAGACGAAAACCCAGCCCTTTTGTCAGAGGTGGATTCGAGACGAAATCCAGATTATGCATATTGGTCAGATCTGGAGCTTCAGAGGCTATTCACTGAGTATTTCAAGGGTTCATGCATATGCAGAGGTTCCAGGTATTTATTCCTTGGTTTTGATTTAAGATTCATATATTTTATAGTTAGACCAGGTTCGGTACGAAATCTATATAGATCGGCAACCGGCAGTACCAGCAGGTGCAGTATAGGGAAGGGCACAGTTCGCATTTGGGGCCGCAGGGTATTACAGAGACCGGCATCGGCACATAGACCGACATCGGCCAATCAACGACCGACGTCGGCAGCCAGGCAGTCAGGCAGAGGCACCAACAGGTAGAGATCGCCACTAGATGACCGACGGCGGCATTGTGTCGACCGACGTCGGCATCATCCTCACCGACGTCGGCGACTGTGTTTTTCTGGATACAGCAGGCTGAGCGTGCAGTCCCAGGTTTTTATTTCCAGTTTGGTAGTTGTTATAATAATTGGGTTTTGAGACCAATCTGTAATAATTTTATGACATCTGGGATATAGTATCAGTTACATTCAGTTTTATATCTTTGTCCAATTGATTGAATGCTGCAAGTAGTGGAAATCAATTTTATTTGCTTTCAATCCTAGTTTGGGATCTTTCAGTGGTATCAGAGCCATGCATCTTGCCAGCCTATAGGGGTAATTTTAGGGTCAATTTGATTATCATTATGGCTCTAAAAGGGGTCAAAGATTTGGAAGAAAGAATGCACAATGCAAAGAAGAAGCTAGATAATCCATTCCAGCAAGCAGATGACATTCTAAAAACTTTGGAGGAGTTAGAAATTTATTTGAGCAAGGTGGAGCAATCAAATACTTATGATATGCAAACAGCGTTATCTCCAGTATTTAATTCATTGGTGAAGCCCCGATTATTGAGACATCATGATGAGGTGGTAAGACTTGCAGCTCTCTCTTGCATTAGTGAAATCATGAGGATCATAGCTGGCTTTGATTTTAATAATGATCAAATTATGAGAGAGGTACTTCATGCCATGGTGAAAAGATTCAAAAAGTTGGATGACATTAGAGACCCTCATTTCTCTAAGAGGGCAAGATTACTTGAAATATTTGCAAGGTATGGATTTGAAAACCTTATGATGTTAGTAGGTTGTATTGGTGACATTCATAGGATGTTTAAAATATTTTGGACTATTTTAGATGATTTTCATTCCAGTGATGTATTAGCATCAATGCACTCTATCATGTTCACAATCTTGTTCGAGGAGGAGGATAAAATTTCTAAACTTTTGGTAGAAGATTTATGGTATGTCTGGACAAAAGGGAAAAATGTCTCACCTAGAGCTTGTATGTGGTTAAAGAGTTTAATTAATAGGCCTAAGGATCGTAGTGCTTTCCCTATGACATGCAACAACTTGCATGATGAGTTTGACAGTCATGCTGATCCAGTACAGGGAGATATCAACACATCTTCAGGTAATGATTTATCTGCATTATCTTCACAGGTAGGAGTAGTTGAGGATGTTGTGGATGAGCTTTGTCTTAAGGTGAGTTTAACTCAGGAGTTAGACAGTGAGGATGAGTCTGATGCTTGCATTCAGAATGTGGAGGTGTACTCAGATGTTAGTACACTAAGTGTTGGTGATGAGTATGTTTCTATAGCTGCTTATGAGGAGCATGTGGTTGAAGCTCACCCACATATTCAGGGCTTGGGAGTACCTGATTCTGAGGAATTTGGGATACCAATGGAGTTGAGTCTCCAGATTGATTCTTCTCACACAATTGATAGTGTGGTATAGTTGGTTGTGCCACCGTTACAGAGGGAGTAGTTATGGGATGGAGTAACACCATCTTTTGTAGATGGAATTTGTAGTTACCAATTACATAGCCTACAATATCGACGCATCCAGGGCCGTTGTGATTTTAGAGATGGGTTGAGTTGTGTTTGCCAGTTTGATTATGGGTTCCTCTTTTTTTTACATCTAATGATATTTCAGGTACTCACATTGATTTATAGCAGTGTAGAGCATAACTACATTTGGGACCCAGGAGGATCGAGTGGTTCATTGTTCTGAGATTGCTTGGGACAAGCAATCTCCAGGAAGGGAGGACTGTAATGTCCCCAAATTTCTATTAAATTGATTTAATTAATTATTATGGAAATAAATAAAATAGCTTAATAAAATAAATTTGACTTCTTCTAGAAGTCTCCTAGAAGCCTTTAAAAGAAGGGGAAGGCAAAGCATTTGGATCATCTATCATCTAATATCTTCTATTTGTAAAAATTATTCTGAGAAGCTTGAATCTGTGATTCAGCTGAAATCTCTGAGGATGAAACCCTTCAGTAGATTGGAGAAGAGTTGGACAAAAACCCAGCCCTTTTGTTAGAGGTGGATTCGAGACGGAATCCAGATTGTGCATATTGGTCAGATCTAGAGCTTCAGAGGCTATTCACTGAGTATTTCAAGGGTTCATGCATATGTAGAGGTTTTAGGTATTTATTCCTTGGTTTTGATTTAAGATTCATATATTTTATAGTCAAACCAGGTTTGGTACAGAATCTGTACAGATCGGCAACTAACAGTACCAGTAGGTGCAGTATAGGGAAGGGCACAGTTCGCATTTGGGGCCGAAGGGTATTACAGAGACCGGCATCGGCACATAGACCGACATCGGCCGATCAGTGACCAACGTCGGCAGCCAGGCAGTCAGGCAGAGGCACCAATAGGTAGAGATCACCACCAGATGACCGATGGCGGTAGTGTGTCGACCGACGTCGGCATCATCCTCACCGATGTTAGTGACTGTGTTTTTCTGGACACAGCAGGCCGAGCGCGCAGTCCCAGGTTTTTATTTCCAGTTTGGTAGTTGTTATAATAATTGGGTTTTGAGACCAATCTGTAATAATTTTATGACATCTGGGCTATAGTATCAGTTACATTCAGTTTTATATCTTTGTCCAATTGATTGAATGCTGCAAGTAGTGGAAATCAATTTTATTTGCTTTCAATCCTAGTTTGGGATCTTTCAGATGCTAATGATATATATGAGGAAAATGATTATGAATGTAATGATGTTGACTATGATAATCATAAGGAAGAGGAAACAAAATATCCATTTTTGATAGAGAATGACAACAATCCAATACAACTCCACAATCTTATTTTGATTACAATGTTGAGCAAGAGGACAATAATTCTAAGGCACACATTTATACTCATATATTTCATGATTTACAAGCTAAAAATGTCTCACTTGAGAAAACACCTAATTTTTCTTTACCATTTTCTAGTGCACTTCATTACATTAAATATTATAAATAAAACGTGTATGAGAGTAAAAAATAATGCATAAGTCAAATTTTTTAAAAACTACTCTTACATGCATATATGTTCTTGATAATGATCCACATGTGATAAAAAACAATGTATTTTTATTTACAAAATGATCTAAAATGTGAAATAATTTCTCCTCTAATAGATGATGTACATGTTGAAAGTACTTCTCTTTATCTCTCCTTAGATGATGCAAATGGTACAAAAACTGAAACAAGTTCACTTTAATAGAAAATTCAAATGTTAAAAAATGTGAAAATACTTCTTGTATACACCTAAATTTACTCAATTTAATATCACCAATATTACTATTAGTAGACACTAATTCTTCTTATCTCATTTATCCCCTCTAATTATGTCCTAATATCACCCATTTCTAATCGTTCATCTAATATTACCCTTCATTATTATTCATTCACTAACCTTATTCCTACCCCACCAATCAATTAATTATCCTAAATTATGTCTTATCCTAATCCCACTTATCCATTATTTGGGAATTTTAAATTCCCATGCCTCACCTACCCACCTACACTAGCTTATTCCTATGCTCACCTACACCCCTAGTCCCTAATTACCCATCTAAACACCCATTTTAATACCCTAACTAATCGTAATTAGTCCCTAATAGGATTATAAAATCCTCTGATTCTAGAATCCTCTGTAACTTGGTCCCTTCTCTCTATAAGGTTGTATTTTAAAGCCTTCCAAGGAATTTTTAATTCCTTGGAAATTCCTCCACCCTTGATCCTCATGGTCCAATTTTGAATGTGAGCCATTTATTATTCTCCCCTTGTATCTTTTATACAAGCGACTCCTCCATGGACAAACTATAAACCTATTAAGCTCATGAATTCTCCATGTCAATCAAACAATCCATGAATCCATAATTCATCAGTCAAGCTATCATAATACTACAAATCTGAGTCTAAAGAAGGAAATCTTAATCCAAATCCTTTTGTATTTTTACTTTTTCAATATTGGTTTCAAGAAGTTAGATTTAGGATTAGAGTGTTGTTTTGAATGATCATTCACCTTTTTACATTTTATCCCAATTGATCTAGATCTTAATTGGTAGTTTGACATTTTAAGTATTTTTTATATAATTACATAATCAAATATACTTTTATCAAATTTTCATCTACTATTTGGTGACCACAGTTGGATCACACTCCCAATTTAAATCTCTTGCTTGTTATAAATGTTTTTGGTAGCTTGTAGGGTTGAATGGATAAGGATAAAGTTATAATTTTCTATCAAAATTTCATTAATAGGTGAACTACAATATTTCCCTACAAGTCATGACATTATAGTGGTGGTTTTGATTTGAGATTCATAGTTTTTCATTGATCACCAAATCTTAACTGCTAATAGCTAACATTTTTGTAGGTTAACCCTTTGTTGCAAAACCATAGATTCATGAATCATGATATTACCATCAAACTCATTATTTTGATGGAAAAGTAGTGATATTATATTAACTACTATCCATTTATATTTTGATCGGTTTTTGATTTTTCTCAATACCACATATTCATGAATCATGATATTGTAATTAAAATCATGGTATTGCTCTGAGAGTAGGGATTTTGCCTTTTTATCTTAAAAATACTAATATACTCATTTGTATAAAATTATGATCTATTTTTATCTATGCTTAAAGTAGGGGAGGCTCAAACCAGGACATCTAAAACACATAAAAACCTTAAAACCCCCTCTCAACCACAAAATCATAGTTGTAATAGTTGTTATTTTTACTAGGCCTCATTCATAATTCTATTATTGATTAAAATATCCAATATCATCTTAATTTTAGTCATCTTTGTTGTGTAAATAATTTTAGGGTCCTAAATATGTTGTTTTGTCTTTCAACTATAATACCTCTAATTGTGAGGACATGATTTTATAATAAAAATTGTGATATTGACTTAAATCTCATGGTTTTGTAAAAATCTACATAGTAACCACTAGCGGTTATCCAATTTACACAAATAATTGCATAAAAGTTTCTGTGTTGAACTTTTTGGTCATGGTATTGTATTATTTGATTGTGTATCTATGGTTTTGTTCTCTGAAGTTGCAATTTTCTCTTCATTTTTCTCTTCAAAATTTTCCTTTGTGAGTGCATTTTCAAAGTCATTTTCAATGAATTTTGAGTCATTTTGAGCCTCTTTTAAGGCCCAAATTACCTTTCCCCTTGACCCTATAAGGGGCACTACCCCTTAACTTTGTAAGGGGAACTACCCCTTAACTTTTTAAGGGGAAATACCCCTTGAACCCACTAGGGGCTGCCACTCCTAGATCCCCATATTATGGGTCACTCACCCAAAGAAGTTATAGAGCCACATCATGAATTTTTAGTGGTTTTTATTAAGGCTTATCAGACCAACATTTTGTCTCTTGTAATGATGAATCTAGTATCAATTTTGAATTGATAACATCTTCTATTCTAGTTTATATATTTGGTCTAACATATTTGTCTTGCAGGTTGCCCTTTCACAAGTGTCAATCAAACTACTAATTATTTTCTTGCAAGTTAATTGTCAAAGACATTTTGGCATTTTAAAAACCATTTAGAAAATTTTAATCACCTTGCTTAAATAATTTTATATTCTTGTATGTTCTTGCATCTTGTATATATCTCACATCTAATTAATTGGTTAATTAATCTATTTTTTGTCTACTTGTCTATCACATGAGGGCTACGGTGGTGTATTATCTGCTTGTTGGGTCCTTGTGGTGATCATTGGAGGATAAAAAACCATTAATAAACCCTCCAATTTTTATTTTCTATGGGCACTCTGATGTGGAATTGACACCCACACAGTTGTCATAGTTTTAGGGCGATAGTGACCATGGATTTTCCCACCATGCACTAATCCATAATTCACATTTTTATGGAGTATAAAAATCAGGTACAACTATCATTAGGCTAAGAAATTGACCCCATACAATTAATTCATGAGGGAGAAGAGTTAATTATCTAAACAAAGCATTAGACAACACCCTACATAGAATTGGGACCCAATATACCTAGTGTATATTAAGGATACCCATAAAGAGCCCATTTAACCTAGCTTAAGAACTTTTAGTTGTAATAAGTGACTTAATTCTAGAGTCATTATTAGCTCCCAAATGACCATCATGTGTAGATAGTGTTGAGAGGGTTTAGAAGATTACGTAATGGGTCATCATCCTACAACCTTACCCATGAAACCATTAGGTAGTGAAGTTGTTAGGTTACACACCCATATTAGCTTAATAATCTTAGGGTTGTGGTGTACTTGATTTGGTGTGTGTTATTCTAGACTCATGCTATTTTTGAGCCAAGTTAGCATTTTACCCAAACCTATACATGTATATCTAGGTCTTTTACAAATAATCATCATCTTATCCTTGCTTCATCATTATAACATTCTATAAATCTTTATCATCATCCTCTTATACATATTGTATTTTTACATCATTTTAATTATCTCATCTTATTTATCATCAATCCCTTGTTTCTATCCCATCCTAGTCTAATCTATCCACCAATCATTAGTCATACCCCATCACTTATGTATCTTAGTCAAGTCTTTCCATCCCTCCATCACATCTTTTCATATTCCAACCTCACATTATTCACATATCCTTAACATTAATCATCCCTAAAAACATCTTTATCACTTAGTCCACCTTGTCTATAACCAATCTTGATCACTTCCTAGTCTAGTCTCATCAATCTACATCCTACATATCCTAATTACATCTTATCATCCACATCTTATCCTAAGTCTAATTTATCCATAACCAGTCATTTTTATTAATTTTGTCTTACCTAGTCACCTTATCAACCTAGTCCTAATCATAGTCCAACCTAATTCATCCCCTTGTCTTTACTAATCCCATCATAAAATTTGTAGTCATAATTTTGATCTTCATTTATGTTGGTAAATGACATTCTTATCAGGGTCGTCATCATTAGTTTTCTTGTTTCTAATCAAGTTTGAATCATAATCATAATTCTATCAATACATTAATTTGATTCTCTTTTCCTATTTGAATCAATCATCTTAGTCTTAAGCTATCCTTAATCCTATCAATCCTAGTCAAAATTAGTCTCTCAGGCTAATCTAGCCCCTCATCTAATCTTAGATCTTGTCATAACTCACTTAGTCAAATCTAATACCAATCATTTGAGTCTAGCTCACATCCTAAGTTGGTCTACTTGAATATTATCTTATCCCATATAACATTTCATATTATTGAGTCAAAATTGACATTGAACCAAAGCAAACCTTTGTCCAAATTTGTTCCACATATTCCATCATCATCATTTAATCTTTCCACTAAATACCCTATACATGTATATTAGGGCCAGTGAATCATAATCATCCATAATTTATCTCATATTCATCTATAGATTCAAAAATAGATTTGGTCAATACCCTAATTAAACAATGCCTCTTCACCAATAGGGATATGATCCTTTATCACCTCCTTGAGATGAACACTCCATGTCCTATAGATTTTGACCCCATCCACCCACCATTACCTCTAATCCAAACCCATCCATGTGAGTCCCATTCAAATCCTCCTTACACTAATCATAGCTATTCATCTACCCATTCCTACACTAGCAAATGGAATCCCATCTTGACCACATCATCTACTACTAGTCCACTCACCTAATCGCATCAACCATCTGATCCAAAGTCTAATGCTTTCACATCTAAGTCATGAAGCGAAGAGGGCCCCTATATTTCTCTTCCAATATCCTTATAAACCCTCTTCTACCAACTTATTGTCAATAACATGATGGTTTATAAACTTATACGATATCTTAATCTTACCAAGCCTAAGCCCTTTTAGTATAATGCAATCACTATTGTATATATCACCAAACTTGGTGGTATATCATTAATAGATGTCATAATTTATAAAAATATGTCCAAGACTTAATTAACCATGATAACATATGACTCTATCTTGAATTAAATGAGTCTACGTCCTTGGGTTAATAAGAAGAGGAATTCCAAGATTCCATTCCCTATTATGATCAAGCCTTTTCCTCTCTGAGCTAAGGATAAGACACCACCTACATCTTCTATGGCCCCCCAATATTCAACAAAACTTCCATAAAAAATAATTTTATTCCCCATAAACCTAGTCCCCCATTTTCTCATGAGTATTTCCTCCATGGGCTTATATTTGGTAAATCCATTATCCCTCCATCCTCTTCTCCTCACCTATCATTTATTATAATAACAACATCAAATCATATATATTAGAATAAAAATTTGAATCAACACCAATTTTTTCTACATTAAGATAATGTTCAACAATAGTATTTGAATAATATTCCTCATCAAAAACATCATCTCTCATAGATATGGTAACATATGATGACTATGCTTACTCTTTTGAAGATACCTTCAATTTGGATAAAAATCAATCACCAGGATATCTTTTGATTCCAATCAAGATGATGAAGTTATAATAGAGGTATTGAATGATTTGTCCTTAAAATATAGTTACAATTAAAATGGTCCTACTTTGGAGGTGTATACTACAACTAGTCTAAGTGATCCTTTTATTGATCTTGAGGAGATCTTCTCTGATGTCAAAGTTGGGTCTCCTAAGAAACCTTATGAGGATCGTGATTCCCAATAACCACTCATTTACCTCATCATATCAACTCCACCACCTTCATCTATCATAGGAACCTTTCTTCCACTCAATTATCATTTAATCACCTCTATCCATAGGGATGAATATGAACATACATCATTGGAATCTTCCCTAAGTAATATAACACATGCCATAAATACAAAAGTCCAATACCATATTAAAAAAGTCATAGATAATGATAAAATACATTTTATCCCATAATTTAAAATCAAAATAATTCAAATCATCAACCTAATCAAAAATCATCTTTCCCTAGTGAAGCCCCAAATCAGGCACTAGGGGAATGTCATACTTAGAATAATCATCTATCAAGTCAAAAATAAATCTCCCCCCTACTGAAGGCCAAAATTAGGGACTAAGGGAAAATCAAAGTCAAATCCAATATGTAACTAAAAATAATGTCAAAAGTAGTATACATATGGCTAATAATCCTTCAAATCATCAGATCAAAGAAGAATTGCATAGTTAATGAATCTTGGATCTCTTAAAGTCTTTTAACACATGACACCAATAAAATAATAAATTTCCAACATCTCCAATCATGTGTGTGATTGCTAGACCTAATCCTCTATCATGTATCACATTTTCCTATCATGTTCTCATGATCCCATCAACTCTTATCCTCTATTACAGTTCATTATTCCCCTATCAACATCAAGATATAATTCAATCCATATTTTACATTGCCTCCCTCAAAAACATTATCTATTATAAGGGTGATGAAGATACTTGGTCTAGATATTTGGAGGGTCTTAATCAAGCATCAATAAATATCACATGGACATCAATACATCAAGTGGTGACAATATGGTCCTAACATCACACATCTATAGAATAGGTGTTGGCTAAATATAAATCAAATGTAAACATTCTTGCATCTTTAACCCATATATAATAAATTGAGATGCCCAAAATTAAAAAAAAAAAAGTGAAAATAAAAAATTAAAAAAAATCATTTGTCCAATGGTGGAAACTAGTTTACTAACATCTTAGGAAAGTACTATGATGAAAAATGGTCTTTGACATTATGGTAAATTTATCTATTATCCATATTTTACCTCAACACTTTGGGGAAAATCCATCCCTTTCATCCATCAAACTCATCCCTTATCAATCCCATATATATCATAAACCTCTATCCATATCATGCATCCTATTATGTCCATCCTTCCTATCTTGACCTTAATGGTAGAGGTCTTGAGAAATGTTATATAATAATCTTGGCATATCCTCTAATACAAACTTAGGGAATTATATATTTGGTTCATTCATGATGAGGTCATTCATAATCCCTAGTCCAACCATCCTTAACCTTCCCATCCATCATTTCATCCATCCCTATCTTGATTAATAGGATTGGTATTCCATTTTCTAGTATCCCCATTTGTATAATGTGTGTGTGTGTGTGTGTGTGTGTGTGTGTGTGTGTGTGTGTGTGTGTGTGTGTGTGTGTGTGTGTGTGTGTGTGTGTGTGTGTGTGTGTGTGTGTGTGTGTGTGTGTGTGTGTGTGTGTGTGTCTATATATATATATATATAATAGTGAGTCATGGGTAGGTCCAAGGTTATTTAGGGTAAGGAAAAAAAGATAATTTTATTAAGATGATCAAAGGCACAAGTTCTTTTAACTTATAAGGCAAAACACATAAAACTAGCATCTACTAACTCTAGCGTAATACTCAAAGCTAAATAAATGAATTTGAAGCTTCAAGAGAAATGTAATGAATATATCTAAAATCATATATTTCACAAAATTTATAATAAATTTCATAAGCACATTTAGTTTCGAATGAGATCAAAATAGAGTAAATATACTAGCAGATTAGTCAACCTAGTGTCAAACTCAAACTAATAGATGCATATATGGAATGTGATTGGAAATGATTTAAATTTTTTGGGAATAATTAAGTTTTATTCCTATTTTAGTTAATGGTATATATTAATAAATTAGTACATAATATATAAATAATTACAGTCCTAATTTGTGTAATTATTTATCTTTTTCACCTTTCTAAAAATAACAATAAATAGGAAGAAATATAACTTAGCTAGAAAATAGATTGAGATGGTTGATAGAGAGGTTAAAAATGGTTGTGTAATATTGGGAAGGTATCATAAACATGAATATGGATTTAATTTGGTGAAAGGATAAGAATACTAAAAAGTGGATGTTTTGGTGTCTGGTAATATTATCTATTCTTACTACTGTTGTCCAAATTGATCATAAAGACCTAAAACTTTTTGGATAGTTTCACTATTCCTTTATGAGCTTACCTATGAAAAATTGAGCATTGGTTATTGATGAAACTTGTTGTTTAGCTAATTTTATCTTCAAACCCTAACCCTCCATCATGCTTGATAAAATTATATTTGAGTCACTTAATAAATAGGGGTGGTTAGTGTGTAAGATGTACTAAACATGTAATCCACACCCCTTGTGTGGGCACACTTCCTACATACCAATAATCTAAAGAGGGATCAATCCATATGTATTTCTCCCACCTAACGTGTTTTTTGACATAGTGTGATGTAGATGAAAATTCCAATTTGATAGTATTTGAGGTGGATAGGGATTGGTATGAGGATTTGAGTATGTTTGTAGTTGTGTTGGGGGAATATGTGCAGAGAATAGGGAATTTTGTCTTAGTGCTTTATTTGTATTCTTGATTGATTTGTAATTTTGGTCACCTCCTTTTGTAAATGAGCTTTGAGTGGGATTTTATAGGGAATAATTAGTCATGGGTTAGATGTATTTTATTAGGTTAACCTAATTAAGGATAAGGATTGGATGAAAATTATCATTGGGGTTTAAAGTGCAAAAGGATAAGAGCACCAAAAATGGGACACTTTAGTGCCCAATGCTATAGTCTAAATGGGTGCTCTTGTCCTACAGGATCAAGACCTAGGGGAACAAGATTTTCATGGGGAATACTATTTGGCTAAGGTGGAATAATATTTTATAAGGTTTTAGATGTTTGGTAATGAGCAAAAAGGTGCCTATAAGGATCACAAGAGCATGAAAAAAGGACCTATGGATGGGGTTTCACAATCCACACTCAAACTACCCATTTGGACATTTTATATTACTACATTTGCCTCCCCTTTATTTTAGTGATGCATCAAAATGAAATAATAGGATAAAGGATAAATAAAAATCATACCTAAACTTACTTTCAAGGGTTAAGCCCATGAAGATGTGTGATGTTGAGTGTGTGTAGAGAGATCACATCATGAAGCATAAATCTACTAGAAAAAATAAGGATTAGATCAATTCTTACTAGAAATGCTATGTCTAAAATAAAAATGTATAAATTTTGGGTAAAAGAGAGAGGAAGATAAAGGAATAAATACACCTCACTAATTATTCAAACTAATAAAAAAACCTATTATGATGTTGAGTGATGCTGAGTCATGATGGGTATGTGATGTACCAGGAGTAATATCATGAATGGAGTTGTGTGCTCAATTCTCTGAGTGTGGCTCAAGAATACAAAGGTTGGCCCTTTGGATCCATTATCTCCCACTATGTAGTGAAGCTATGTGATAATACATGTGATAATTGATGTTTGGACTAAGTTTCTAATTAATTTAAGTAGGTGGTTCAAGAATACAAAGGTTAACTAGTCCTTTTTCTCCATAATTTCCCACTAAGTGTGAACTATGAATTGATACTAGTATGAATTTGTATCATATGAGATGGATAATTAATCCCATGAATGCTCTATAATATAACAATGTGGCATGGATATATTATTGTGTATTGATAACTAGGCCAATATTGGCCACTCTAAAAGGTGGAGACTAGGCTTGTAATAAATCCACTTCAAAATTGAGAACCAAGGTTATATGAATGAGATGGATCATGAATCCCATGAATTCTATATAATATAACAATGTGGCATAGATAGATTATTGTGTATTGATAACTAGGCCAATATTGGCCACTCTAAAAGGTGGAGATTAGGCTTGTAAAAAGTTCACTTCAAAATTGAGAACCAAGATTATATGAAAGCCACTCCAAAATGATGCCAACCACCTATAGATGGAATAAATATACTAGTATGAATGTGTATCGTATGAGATGGATCATGAATCCCATGAATTCTCTATAATATAACAATGTGGCATGGATAGCTTATTGTGTATTGATAACTAGGCCAATATTGGCCACTCTAAAAGGTGAAGATTAGGCTTGTAATAAATCCACTTCAAAATTGAGAACCAATATTATATGAAAGCCACTCCAAAATGATGCCAACCACCTATAGATGGAATAAGTCATGCAAATACTAATAATACTTGGGTAACACAATAAACTAAAAAGAAAAGAAGGTAAATGTGCCATGCACATTGCCCCCAATCACTGGTGTTTATAACATGGATTCCGATCTAGAAGTTGTACTAATTGCCCAATCTAAAATTAGAAGTAAGATCTATCATGTCATGTTGATGCCCCATTTATCTAGATAATATGAGTAAAATTATACTAAAAACTACCCAATCTAAACTAAAATATAACTAATAAAACTATAATTGACTTTAACTTTTTTTATCTATTTCTAAAACTTTTCAATTTTCATATATTTGGATAGGAGCACCAAAAAGTGGACACTTTGGTGTCATGTGCTATAGTCCAAATGTGGTGCTCCTGTTATTTACTATTATTTTATGACTGTTCTATGTTCATTACTATTTTTTGGGTTTGTTCTATGTTTTTTGAATTTTTAAAACTATTTTGAGTGTTCTAAAAATTTATTTTTGATCGATAGAGGGCTCTGATCTATGTGACAAAACTCTCATTTATTGCCCCCTCTTATGAGGGTAGGAATGAAAACCCTAAAATGACTACCCTTAAAATAAATATCCCTACAAGTTTTTTATACTATGAAATACATAATATAGTAATTATAATCAAATATATGTCTCAAGATATAGCATAATTTATGTTGGAGATTGTTAGATCAATAAGCATATGTCTAGATAGATGTAACAATGTAATAACATGGGTAGTATAGTGAACTGAAGCTAGAAATATGGTTATTTTTTAAGGATGGATGGATCATGATGGCCATCATGGCATCCAAGAAGGTAAGATAATGCATTATGTGGATCATGGCATTGCAAATAACTAAGAAGAAAACAAGTAGACAAGAATGTAAGGCAAGAAGAAAGAAGCACACAAAAGAGACCAACTAGCCAAGAAAATAAGGGACACGGGCACATATCACTCAAACTATAAAATCAAACATCTAAGGCATGATCAAATGCCCATATACACATATAATTTTAAATAAGTAAGATTGGTATGAGGGCCACAAGAACATACAAGAGTACAAGTAAAAGACATTGGAAATTGCCCTAAGGCACGCACAAGTAAAAAAAAAAGGAACTAAGAAATGCAATCACATTTAGATACTCAAAGAAATAAAGAAAGAAAGAAAGAAAGGCATGTAAATTCTATAAATACTATCACATCTAACTATAGTAAGAAGTGAAAGTATGTAAAACATGTAGTACAAGACTAGGTAGATGTTAAGAAATACACAAGTTCTATATATTAGTGATTGTTGATAGAATAATATTTGTAAGCTAGTAAGTAATTTATATCAACATGATAACTAGAGTGTGTGGTATAGGAATGACATAACCTGTATGGTGTAGTATATTCCCTTGGTGGGTAGATATGTCGATGTGTGTCTCGAATGTAGAAGTAGGATGCTTCCTCAATGGGTAGAGTGAAGCAATCAAGGATCTAGGTGTCACTTCACACACTCAAATAAGATCAAGTGAAGCATGGTAATGTAGATAAATCAGCAAACAATAGCATAGAACATCAAAATGTGAGTCTAGCATGGTAGTAGACATGTAAAGCATGGATAATGTGTAGAGTTGAAATGTTTTTGGTGTTTTTAGTTATTTGAAGATTTTTGTATTTTGATATGTTATATTATTTTTGGTATTTTGAAATCTTGTATTGTTTTTGGAATTTTAAAATATTGTATTATTTTTGGCATTTTGAAATAAGCTATGTATAAGTAAGAAAAAATAAACTATGTACAAGAAATTAAGTTGATAAATTATGTACAAATAAGTAGAAAGAAACTATGTACAAGTAAGCTGAGAAATTATGTATAAGAAAGATTGAGAAGAAATGATACTAACTGATGAATCTCATAAGATACTCCCTATCATGGTGTCCTATATCAAGGAGAGGGATGGTTCATGATCATGAAGCATGATGAAAGGGCTGAAACTATGACTCTAGAATATATGTATGTTGTAAGTGTTCTAAAATATCTATAGTGGAAACTGACTATGGGGTCACTTTATAACTCTAAAAAGTGGATGCAACTATGGGGTCTTAGAGACCCTTCTAGTAGTAGAAGAAGCTCTTTGTAAATGTACTTTGTGTGTGGATTTATGAGACCTCATGATACTTCTTGGGTGTGAATACTATTATTTGGAACTAAGAATGTTAGTTGTTAGTAGAAAGGTATGTAAGATATCACTCTATGCATATCAACCCCATGGATGTTATCTCATTATCTAAACCCTGATGCCCAATTAAATAAGTGGTGATAATACTCATGTTGTGTAGGAACATGCCTTATATCTGATGCTATCTATGGTGCACTAACTGTGTCTATACATGGAGACTCTATAAGATGCAACTTCAACAGATGCACAACTAAAACTAGGTTTTATGAAGGAGGCTCATTTATCCATAATCATAGTGTATTGTTACATGAAATAACACCCTATGGCCTTTATATTGGTGTGTATAACTAAGCAATATATTGACATGGAATTGTAACCTATGATGGGGGCTCATCTAATGTCAATTGTAGTTGGTTTCTACATGAAATAGGTCCCTAAAATCTCAATTATAGTGAATATCTATCTAGGTTAGTACTTTATGATGTGAGTTCATCTAATCTTAATCATAACAGGTTGCTATATGAGACAAGACCCTAAAAACTCTATTTTGGTACCTGTGATTGTGTTAGATATGTTTATGAAACTTCACTATGTTCTCTACTGACTACACTACTATATGTAGGTTTTTCTCACTATAATGGTCTCCAAGCACTCTAAGTAGGTGGGGTAGGATATTTCATATGAGGCTCTATCTTAGAAACTGCATTACTCTTATGATGAGTAACTAGTTATCATTATGAAGTAATGTCCTAGGATGACTCAATCATGGAGGAATGAGGTCTATAGATCCATGATGGAGGAGATCTTAGTACCCCAAATGTGAATGCTATGATTCTATTATCAACACATCTATTAATATAGGCCTTGAGTCCATAATAATCATTATGTTTGTGTCTATGGATACAATGATAGTTACAAAAGGGCTTATGTTATTTTTTTAAGAGTTGTGGATCTTGATGATGATTATAATGCAATGTGATTAAACTCTTATTTAGTAGTGTTAATAATATGACATATGGGCTATTCTAATTTGAATCAAAATTTAGTGGTGCCTTAATATTATTCTCTATAATGCATACTATAGGTGGTGCTCTAGAAACTAGCTCTCTATTCTTAATTGGTTGATTTTTTACTATGCTATCCTATCTTGTTTGGGACATGGTGGATGATATGTGATATAATTTGTAGATGGAGGTAATGTTGTGAAATCTAGAGTAAGCTGATCAACTAAATCTAACTCAATCAATCCCATTTATTTTCCAAGGCTAAAACTATATAACATAAGTGCCTAAAAGAGGACTCTATCTTATATAATATATGATATAGGAGGGGTTGGAAAATCCCATTAATAAATATATGTTGAATCTATAAAAATTTTGTTTTATAGATCAAGCGTAACATGTAAGTCTTAAATCATAAGATGTAATCACTAACTAGCTCTAAAGGATTCTTATGTAATACAATAAGTTTCTCATATGTAACATAAGGGCCCATGTTTTCTATGTAATCTAAAAAATTCCTCCTCTAAGTCATCATATGTATACAAGGAAATAACAAGGAGTAAATTAAAGAACCAATTCTATGAATTACCCACTAATGTTAGCTGAAATAACTTAAGTAGAATCAAACAACTCACATGAGATGAAAAAGACTTTTAAAAGGCTTTAAGGTGTACAAATTGATTTACAGTTACATGAAATTGAGGGAATGATAGTATCTATAAATTCTTAGGAAATTAAGCTTTGACAAATGTCTTCATAAGAGGGTTACCATGCAAGTCATTGGTATCCATCCAATAATTATAAGCCTTATTTTAGAAAGTAAGGATATGTAATTGG
Source organism: Torreya grandis (assembly GCA_037957365.1). Lineage (NCBI taxonomy): Eukaryota > Viridiplantae > Streptophyta > Pinopsida > Cupressales > Taxaceae > Torreya > Torreya grandis. Next base: position 2,954,305 of record JARHVA010001672.1, read on the forward strand.
TGTTGTAATTTTCCAAATGGATCCATCAAATAAATAATCTCTTGGGATGGTATATTAGTATCTTAAAGTGGTTCACTTAAATTTTTAAGTTTATCATTTATTTTAGTCATGGGAATGTTGCATTTATCAATTGGATCACAGAGAGGGGGTGTGCTCACTTAAACCTTTGGAGGAATGATAACTTGGACCTTAGTAGAGGGATATGGGATACCATTCTTTTTGGGTGGAGAGTGAGAAATAGGTGCTAATTTAGTAGGGGGTGTATTGGGAGATTAATTCATCTCTTTATTATTTAGTGAATCACATTCTAATTGAATAGAAGATGTGATGTTATCATTGACATGTGAATTATTGAAATAAAATCATGCATAGAAGTAGAAGCCACATTTTATAATGCATTATGTTTGAGTGGAGTGAGAGAAGATTTATAAGCATGAAATTTATTTTCTTCTTCACTATGTGCATAATAGTCATCATTATTCCATGCATTATCACAATCAAAATTCTATTCATTTGAAACAGGAGAAGTAGAAGTATCACTTTCATATTCACTCTCATTGTCATATTCATTTGCATGTTCACTATCATACTCATTATCACTTCCATTATCCTATGGAGAGGGGTAAGATAATATTTTAATTCTTTTCTAATATGTAATAAATTGTTAAGTGAAATTGGAATACTATGTGCATCTATGTTATCCTTGAATGGAGTGCATGCATTATTTTCATTTGCAATATTAGAAGTAAGAGTAAGAGAGCTATCATTTGGACATTATTTTGTCATTTTTTTAGGTTAAAAAGTAGAGTTAAGAACATGATATTGATCATTTAAATTATGCATTGGAAATTTGAATCTATTTCATTTATGTTGTTGTAATCTACACATAGAAGTAGCAAAAGAAAGGGAGAAACTAGGTTCAAAAGCAAGCAAATTATCACCAATGAGAGGTTCAATTTGAATTGCATGACTAATTTATACATTTTATTTATTTTTCATAGGATAATGAGGTGAAAATTAACTTTTCCATTTATCAAAAATATTTTCTTTGGAAGAGGGAAGAAAAGAGATAGGTTTGAGAGAAGAAGATGCATCTACTTTTTCTTCACTATCACTTTCATATGCATCATCATATTCTTCATTATAATAATAGTAATTGTCTTCATTGTAAATGAAATAATTTTCCTCATTTTTGGCTATTTTTAAAATTTGCAAATTTTTCCATTCATTGTCATAATTATGAGAAAAATTTAGAAATTTATCTATAGGATGAGAGGGAAGAAGTGCCTTAGTAGGCATTTTATTGTTTTCACCAAAGAGAGTATGTAAAAGGAATATTAAAAAAATAAATACAATAATGAAGAATAACATAGGGATTTTGAAAATATTTTCAACACTCTAAATAATTTTCCAAAATTCCAAAAAAATTTATCTAAAAATTGTAAGGGAGGAAGGCTTGGGGTTTGAAGACCTAGCTTGGAAATCTAGGGTTTTGGGTTGGAGTTTTAGAATTTTGAAATTATTTAAATAGTTTTAATTCTAAAATAAATTTGAATAAAACAAATTTACAAAAATTTATACAAAAATAAAAATTTTGAAATTGAATTTTTGCACAAAAATGTGAAGGAAAAACCCTAGGGGTACCTAGGGTTTGAGATTTGTTCGAAGTAAGATGGATTCACCAAATGATTTAATTTTTTTGGGAATAATGGATTTTTATTATAATTTTAGTTAAGGGTCTAGATTAATAAATTAGTACATAATATATCAATAATTATAGTCCTAATTTGTGTAATTTATTATCTTTTTCACCTTTCTAAAAATAGCAATAAATAGGAAGAAATATAACTTAACTAGAAAATATACTGAGACAACTGATACAGAGGTTGAAAATGGTTGTGTAGGACTGTGAAGGTGTCATAAAACCAAATATATATTTCATTTAGTGAAAGGATAGGGGCATCTAAAATTGGATGCTCTAGTGTTTGATATTATTGTTCATTCCTACCATTATTATCCAAATTGATTGCAAAGATCTAAAACTTTTTGGGTAGTTGTATTGTGACTATGTGAGCCTACCTATGAAAAATTGAGAATTGGTTATTGATGAAACTTACTATGGATCTGATTTTGTCTTCAAACCCTAACCCTCCATCATGCTTGATAAAATGATATTTGAGTCACTTGAGAAAGGGGGGTTAGTGTGTAAGATGTACTGAACATAAAATCCACACCCTTTATGTAGGCACATTGCCTACATATCAATACTCTAAAGAAGGATCAAGCCCATATGTAGTTCTCCCACCTAACATGCTTTGTGAAATAGTGTGATGTGGATGAAAATTCTAATTTGATAGCATTTGAGGTGGTTAGGGAATGGCATGAGGATTTGAGTATGTTTGTAGCTTTGTTAGGTGACTGTGTGTAGAGAATAGAGAAGTTTGCCTTAGTTATTTGTTTGTATTATTACTTGCTTTGTAAGTTTTTTTACCTCCTTTATAAATGATATTTAAGTGGAATTTTATAGGAAACAATTGGTCATGGATCAAATGTATTCATGCTAGGATAACCTAATTAAGGATAAGGACTAAATTAAAATGATCATTAGGGCTCAAATTAAAAATTAATAAGAGCACTAAAAATGGGACACTTTGGTGCCTAGTGCTATAGTCCAAATGGGGTTCTCCTAACCTACAGGATTGAGACCTTAGGGAATAAGATTGGCATGGGGGAATACTTTTTGGCTAAGGTGAAATGATAGTTTAGAAGGTTTTAGATTATTGGTAATGAGCAAAAGGGTGCCTAAAGGGTCACAGGAGCATGCAAAAAGGACCTACAGATGGGGCATCACAAGCCACACTCAAACTACCAATTTATACATTTTATATGAATACATCCAAATTACCTTATAAAAAAAGAAATATCAGTCATATAAAAGTGTGAGAATTAGAAATAATATAATACACACAACAAATCACTTTAGACAAACTCTCAAATTCCTTGGATCTTTGCATTAATTTTTGTAATAATTGTTTATTTTCTTTTTCTCTCTATCTATCCTCATTTCCAGCTCAAGATTCTTTCTTGTAGCATTTTTGAGGACCACCACATCATTCATGTCATCTGGGTATATCTATTCATGTACCTCTTCCTGATTCTTATACTCCATAGCTATGTCCTTGAATTTGAACATGTGTTTGGAAATGACACCATTTGGATCATATGTCCTAAAGTCATCTTTAGGAAATAGGTATGAGTCCCTATGCGTTATAACCATAATGACATCATGCCATTTTATAATTTTGGTCCTTCTCAGCTTATATGAGACCTTATGTGGGATTATCTTCTTATTATTATTAATTATGCCATCAAATCTATGTATAAATTGGTAAGCCATCTCCTCCTTAGCTAATTTCATTGGTACATATCTTGTCAACCTACAGGGATCCACCTTCACCCCTTCAATTTGGATGGTTGTTCAATCTAGGTATAGATATTAACTATGAATATCTCTTAATGTCTATCTAACCTCTGGGGGAACCCTCAACATCTCACAATTGGTTATTGATTTGTAGATAATTAGGTATAAGTCTTCTATAATTACCTTGATATTGTGCCTAAGGTGGTGAACATGCATTACATAAAATAATTGGGGAATAAATTCTAATCACTGAGGGGATCATGAGTTCTATCCTAATTGGGAAGATACATATATTGAATCTAATAGGTAATACATCATGAATAATGGATCACCATTATAACAAGTGTCATTCATTGCATAAACTATATTTTTTCTAATAATATCCCAAAGTGGGGGAATCTGATGGACCTCTAAGATGATTTATAGCAATGAAGGGGTCCTTATGTTGACATAACCTATGTATTAATTTCTAAATATTTTTTTGAGTGAGAGTCTAATCCCAAATCCCTTCCTAAATTGATGAATAGGTATGTTCCATTGGTCATCCATAAAGACAACTCCAGTTGGGTCAATTACCCATGATGCCAAAACCCTTTCTGGTGAATGTACCTCATACTAATTATCAATGATGATTTGGTTGAATTATACTTGTGGTAGAGGCATGTCATAATATTTTTTAAATCTGGGCCCTATGATGAAAGTAATCAGGATCCCTTGGTTTGTTTATTTGAGAGACCTAGCCTTTCATCTCATCCTCCAAAAGATACCATAGACTAGGTCAGTGCAGGGCATGACCTTTAGTTTTATTACAACCTTGTGAAGACTAGTAGTGTTGATTTTAAGGATGTATAAAGCTATTTAAATAATATGGGGCATGTTTTTTCCCTCATAAACATATCTATCTAATTTAACATTTAAATATATGTTATTGTAATGCATGCCCCCTACATTTATAGTATTAGGGATGAATTTTGTGTCTTTGAAAATAACTAAATTTCCATACTAGAATAGGAAGTCATCATTTCCAAAAGAGGGTCTCTTACCTAGGGTGGAGGGACATGCTTGTGCCATTTTTGTATTATTCTAGGTAAAAACCAACATCCTTATACATATCTATGTAACTTTCTATCTCTAACAATGGTGGTCTAGGCAAAGTCTATGAATATCTCAAGTTGTATTGTACTAAAAAAGTAGATAGGAGGGAGAGAAAATGTAGGTAAAAATAATTGTGTTAAGTATCCTTTTAAAAGATTAATTTGTTTAATATAACATTGATGATGATTTTAGTTCATTCCATATTAATGGTGAGCTTGTCAACTTTGCATATCTTTGAACTATTGATTTTGGCAATTAATAGCACTAGTATTCAAATTTAGCATTTATTTACCTTTGATTTGCCATCTATTTTAGCTTTAAAGCTAATGATTACCACCTTTTGACATGTGGTTTCCACCTCAGATTTAGCTAAGCATTCATGGGGTGTAAATATGACTAGGCTTCTTAGTTGGCTTAAAGTTTGGACACATGGCACCTTTAGATTAATCTTAGGTTCTTGGATTTTAGCTTCATTTGATGACTCATTTGTATTGTACCATGTGGAATATTTTAATTCATGGAAATATCTTGGGTGGTGCCTTATAGTTTTGATTGGTAATGGGAGTGTCATGTGTCACTCTCATAATCAATCAGGTCCCTTATTTTCTAGGTGGCTATCTCACAAGAAATCATGACTTTCCTTTGTTAAGTGTCTTGTTTGAAAGGCTTCAAGATAAGTATCAACAACTTGAAACTAATAGTGTGGCTTTCATGGAGACACATGTCTTTCTTGAAGGTGATTTGGTGGGTCTTAAAAGGCAACTTTATAGGAATGGCATGTGGCATCATCATATGGGTCTAAGGTAGACACACATCACTTTTAGAGGGATTTGGTTGATCTCAAGATTCAAATTCATGGGAGTAACACATAGTATCATTGAACAGGTCCAAAGGGGACATGCATCACTCTCATAGGCCTTTATTATTTCTTCTACCAAGTTTCATTATCAAAAGGAGACTTAGATAGTTATATGTGATCAAATATAGATTAGATGGATTGGATGAAACCATGTGTCTAACTTGTGAGATCTCACTATCTATATATGGATACAATGTAGTGTGGACACATGTTAATCTTGGATAAACTTGAAGGAAACACATGTCACTTCAGAGGGCTGCTTGGGTTTAGTTGGTCATGATTGAGACATACAAAGACAACTCATGGGCCTCATCATTATGGTAGGATAAATTATGGATACATGGTAGCTTGGATTGAATGGGATTACTTGTGGGGTATAAGATCTTGGCATGTAGCCTCTAGATTTGAATTCTAATGGCTAATCTTCTTGTGAGCTATATCGATGGTGACACGTATCTCATAAACTCAATACATTTATTTCAAGTGTCTTACATGGGGCACACTAAATATCTAAGTCATTATGAATCCCAATGAGGTTGACATATTTACTTTTCAATTTTATTCAAAACTTTTACATCCCATTAGGAATCATAAATAGCTACCTTAACTTGATTTCTTAAGATCAAGTGAGAAGTTAAGTTAGATTTTCAAAGGCATCGAAGCCCATCCTAAAATATTTAGACAAGTTTAAAGTAAAACTCCAAAAGTAAATTCTTTAAACAAAATATAATGTTAGTCTAATAATATTAGGTGAATCTTGTTGCATTCATGAAAATTAGAGGTCCAGGTAGAACATTGTTATCAAATCCCTATTTGCACATTTCTAAATGTCAATGGATAATGATTCATTATGGAATGAAAACATGAAGAAACTTGAAATAATTCATATATTTCTAAGAGTAAATAATTATTACCAAATAAATAATTAACCAAAAACTATGTAATCATAAGCATTGGTGAATTAAACCAAATCACTATGTAGTTAAATGATTTAACATTCTTGGCATCTTAGGCATTTTTGGAATTTGAATAGAGGGTCCCCATTTTGGGAATATGGGGTAGTTGATTATCAATAAGACTCTTTATAAGAATTTAAATAATTCTCATTTTCTACATCAAGGTAAGATATTCAAACATAAACATAATTATAAAATAATTCACTAAGTTACATCAATGAATATTAAGAACACACTTCATGAACAACTTGAAGATGGAGGATAACTTCAGCTCTTTATTGCTTCAAAGGTGAGGTAGTATCAAATTTTTTAGAGTATCAGTAATCAAAAGGAATAATCTCTTTATAATCATTAAATATATAATATAAATCTATAAAATAATAAGAGAGATAATATACAAAGCTCTAGATGAGTCTTTGTTAGTCCTAGTTCACTCCTGCTTCAATTGAAACTTCAAACTTTCAAAACAACTTCCCAAATTTCAATGTAGTATTTTAAGAATATAAACATTAATTAAAAATTATATCCTTGTAATATGTCATGTAAATGAGATAGATAAGGGTGTTTTAATGTTTGAAAATTCAAAGGTCTCTTGTATGCTTTGAAAGTCTTTAGTCTTGAAGAGATCTTTAGTTAACTCCTCTTGAAATTGCAACTTGTATGAACTCATTGTTATATTTAGTTAACTAATTTTGATCTTGAATAAATATTGAAGTTTTATTTTATTTAAATTTATTGTAATCTTTTAATTTTACTTTATAATATTGATGTGCAACTTGAAGTTTGACTTCACTTATCGTGATTTGCAACTTGCATGTATTTTGACTATCTAACTTTATCCCAAAGAGGGACATAGTTGGAAAGAGATTACATGTTGACATTATAAGGGGTATATGTTATGAAAATAGGTCCTAAAATATTAACCAAATATTGAACTCAAATTATTCTCTTTTGCATGTCTTTAACTCCACTTTTTTATGGCTAACTAGAGATTTTTGTTTGTTGACTTAAGCTTTTCTAAAATTAGCCAAAAGTGGGGTGACTTGTATTTTGGAATTATATCTCTTCTAAGGTAAATTATATTAAAAAAAGTAAAAATTAAACCTTAAAATACATCAAAAAATACTTCCATGTCAAATTTAATGATTTTTCATTTATTAAAACTCAAAATATTCATTTTTTTGTGTTGATTAACATGGACAATTTAATTTTTGAATCCCTATAGGTATGAGTTTTACCATTTTATAGAGTTTTATGAGGCCTAAAGAACTCATTAATTTTGAGTTTGTACTAGTAATAAACCCTGTCATCATTACAAACATTGGATGTTCTCAACCAATCTCTTAAACCTCTTAAAATTTATCTTTTCTGACTATTTCTCTTACTTGCTTAAAACCTTGATACCTATACCTTTGAATTTATTCATTTTTTGACTCAAATTTTTGATTTAAAAAGATGTAAAAATATAATTTATAACACATAATATCTCACATTATTTTTATTTTGAAACAAGTAACTCAAAAATGTAAACATATCTCTTAAAACTAAGTCATTAGGGTTTAACAAGGGTTTTAGAGCATCAATTCTTCTTAATGATTATTTATAAGTTTAATACATTATATCCTAAAACCAATACATTTAATATTGATTAAATATGAGCCCATAAATACCAATAATACCATTTTAACCAAATCCTCTTCTCCTTCATGTACCAAGCATTTGAAAATTATCTTTAGTAGTTTGCAAGTAGAAGCTAGTTCGAGGAATATAAGAAATTTATATAAAAAATTAGACTTGTGATTTGTTCCTAAGCATGGTTTTGTAATTTTTAATGTTTTATGATGTTTTTTATACGTTTTTCAATCTTCACTCCATGAATGGTGTCTTCTTGAAAACCTACACATAAGCAACTTTGACCAATGGTGGAGAAATTATCAATAGGATCATCATCCTCTACCTGAATTAGATAAAATAATTCAAATGGTTATAGGATCTAAAAATTTATCCATCTTGGATGGATATTCTGGTTATAGCCAAGTCTTAGTGAGATAAGAGGACCAATATAAAACTACCTTTACAACTAAGTATGACACTTATGCCTATAAGAAGATGCATTTTGGGTTATCTAATTTAGGGGATACTTTACTAAAGGACATGGACATGGAATTCTAAGGTTTGATAAAAAAAAATATGGTTCTATTATAGATTAATAACATCACAATTTTTTCAAATAATTCTAGTGACCACTTAGCTCACCTTAGACTAATTTTTGAAAGGTGCATGTAGCTTGGGATATCTTTGAACCCCCCAAAATGTGTTTTTGTAGTCCATGAGAGTAAATTACTAGGCCACATTGTATCGAGAGAACGGATAGACATAAAACCTAAAAGGGTGAAATCCATTTTTTAATTATCTATACCATTGCACAAACAAGTAATGCAACATTTTATAGGAAATATAAACTTCATTAGAAGGTTTAAACCTAGTTTTTCAAAACTTTTAAAACCTTTGATAGCCATGTTAAATAAGCATTAATCATTCATTTGGACTAAATAAAGGAGAATTAATTTTGAGGCTATAAAACAAGCCATAGCACAAAATCCTACCTTTATTAACCTTGCTTTCTCAAAGGACTTATTTTTATGATTTCTCCAACATTGACACCATATCTGCCATGTTGATTCAACAAAATAGTGATGGTACTAAGCAACCCATTTCATTATTTAGTCAAGGGATTGAAGGATATGAATATAGGTATACATTTTTGTATAAACAAGTCTTGGTAGTCATAAGAAGTCTAAAAATGTTTAGGCACATAGTCTCAAATAATAAAATACACATTATGGTATCCCACCCAAGTATTAAAGAATTTCTCCTCAATAGAGACCTAAAAAATGAGAGGGTAGATTGGATTACTAATGTAATAGAATATGATATAGACATTAGGGTCACCAATTTAGTAAGGGATAAATTCCTATGTGATAACTTATCATTGTACCTTCAAAGAAACAAGTAACTAGTTTTGAAGTCAATATTGGCACTAAAAAATGAGCCTTGAGTAGCATTAATTTCATCTCCTACAATCTGTATATAAGACATAACAAGATTCTCGAAAAAAAGTGAGTGTCCAACTAGTTTTAAAAAGACAAATATAAGGTACTTTAGGATTCGATCTATACCTTATGTTCTTGTAGATGTGTTCCTTTTTATAAAAGACATTAACGGTATGTTTCTTAGATGTGTTAAGATTGAGAAAGTAGGCATAATTTTGGAGCAATTTCATGATGGACCTATAGGAGGTCACTTTTATCCTAAAACTATAGTATCAAAGGTAATCAGGGAAAGATACTACTATCCTATCCTCTTCATAAAATCCTATGCATTGGTAATAAGATGTTAAAATTGTGCTTTATTTACTTGAAAGCAAAGGTTAACAATGTTTTGCCTCAATCATATCCAAGTTAATTAGCCATTCATTCAATAAGGTCTTGATTTCATAGGCATGATTGAGCCCACTAAAGTGTGGATCATAAATGGATACATCCACTAATTACTTTACAAGGTAGGTAAAGGTAGTAGCTCTTAAATAATCTAATAAAAAAATAGTCTTTTATTTATATGCAAGCATAGTGACTAGGTTTCAAACACCATTAACCATCATATATGATATTGCATCAGTTTTTATTGGTACAAATTCAAGTGAGTGGTGTAATGAACATGAAATATACCTAAGCACCTTTTCTAGTTAATATCCCTAATAGAATGGGCTTGATTAGTCTATAAATAAAAATTTGATCAAGATCATTAAGATGATAGTTGATGACAATCAAAGGACTTGGCATACAAAGTTAAAAATATCCTTATGCACTAATAGAGTCACTCCTAAGAGGGTTGTGTGTAATTAACCATATAATATTTTATATGGAAGAGAGGACAAATTACCTATTTATCCCAAGCTACCAGCCTTAGAGTTACCACATCAACTAGAACTAATGGAGAATGACCCTATGGAGGTGAGGATGGTAGAATTGACGGAAGTACAGTAGAATAAATATGAATCCATGTATAATTTTTAGTACCACAAAGATGAAATGAATTAATTATTTCATAGAAGTTCTAGTACAATAAATTTCCAATAGGGTGATCTTGTTTTGAAGTGGGATGAGGATAGGGCCAAGCCTAGTAAACACAAAAAGTTTGACATATTATGGAGTGGACCCTATGTGATTATTGGCTAAAAATATCATAATGCCTTATATTTATCAAGACTCAATGGATAATAATTAAATATCTCGGTCAATGGGATACACTTTAAGCTTAATTACTGAAGTTAGTTTGTTATTTTTTACATAGTTTTATGGTGTGTTTATTTTTTATAAGTACCTAACATAGTTTTTTGTTAGAGTTTTATTGTGTGGTTTTCCCTAAATGCCTTTGGTATATTGTGTTTTACATTTTTTATGTGGTGTGGAGTCTTTAAGAGTTGTATTGATTTTGTAGTTTCAGTTATAGTCATGACTCCATATCCCATTGGATGCACTAAGTCACTAGTCAAGATGCATAGAAAACATGCATTCCTAAGAGGTTACAAAAGATGTTAGCCAAAAATTTTTGTATCATAGTCTAGTTCAAAAAAGAATTGTCTTCTCTAGCCTTTACCTTGGTTATCAAGCTCGAAAACCTTTCATACGACATATTTAGTATATTTTAAGGTATTTTTGACAAATTTAAGGTAAGTGTGATTTCTAGTATCATGCTTATTTACTCATGACTTTCCTTATGTCAAATAGGTTCAATAGTGTCAAAGGGTTTTAAAATCATTATTGATTCATTCATTCCATGTCAAATTCATTTTATGTTCTTCTTGGTATGCACAAGTTCTTTAAATAAGTCAAACAACTTGTTCTTACATTACATCTCATTTTAAAAATCTTTCTTGACCATTTATAACATTTTGAGAAATAATATGGTAAGGAATGACATGTTTACATAAGAAAGAAGTAGTTAAAAAAACACCTCACTTCTATACAAGCATGAGAGGTATCTATGAACACTTTTTACTCCAGTTCAATCAGGTTCCAAGACATAATATGGTAGTTCTAGTAGAATAACAAAGATTTTCAAGATGTTTGTATAGGTTTGTAGAGTAAAGACCACTTCCATACACTCTTATGGATTATTCAATTATATAAAGGTTCAAATCCATGTATTTTAATAAGTTTCAAACTCAAACAAATAAAAAACATACTCATTATTCCTATGTCTCTCTTTGGTAGCTCCAAAAGGCACTTCAATTTTTAGTTGGTATAGGTAGGAGAGAGAATGTTGGAATATCAAATATTAGGCATAGTGGGGGTCCCTATGACATTTCACTTTGTCTCATTATTCTCATAGTTAATCCCATATACTCTATTAAAAAATTATGAGTGTAAGGGGATCACAATGGCTTATTCATCCAGACAGTGCTTAGGTTTACCTTTATATCTCCACCTCAAAGCTCAATGGATGAAAATGGTCATATTTGGGTGATTTAAAGGTTAAAATATGGATCTATGGTGTCAAAATAATAAGGTATTATTATTAATTTAATGTTTACCTTTGGAGAGTATTCTTCAATCTCTCTCCCATTAGGTCACAATAATGGGACAACCCTAGGCTATGGGTAATCTATGTTGAGGCTGAACCTCCATAGTAGGCTATATTTCCCTTTGGTTCTCACATAAAATAATTATAAGCCTAATTATTCATGGGTAAAGGGTTATAAATGGGATAAGGGATTCTAAAAAATTTAACTAGTGATGCATCAAACTTAAAATGGAAACTCCCATAAGATTGAACCCACACTAGATCTGTAGGAAACTATACTAGCTCATACAACCTCAAGATCAAGATAATTTGCATAAGTATTTAATATAATAGGTTCATAGTATAAAAATTATCTAGACCTATAAAAAATATTAAAAACTCCCTAAACAAGGTTATAAAAGAGGATAATGGATGAGGAAGATTCACCTTCACACAATGTCATCATGTACAACTCACCAAACCAGATCCAAGGTAAGAGATAGGTAAAAAATGTCCTATTTCATCAAGACGTAGTTATTAAAATGCTTGAGAGGGTTGATCTTAATCAAGAAGAGCATATTTTATAGTATATCAAATCTTATCCCTATCTCCTAGAAAGATGAAAAAGTCTAAAATCTAAGAACCTTTACAAAAGAGAAGAAAGAGAGAGAAAGGATGGAAGAACACACCATAAAAAAAAACACTTTGTCCTAGGTCATTACTTAAACCTAAGATACCACATTTTTCTCCTTATCTAATGAAAACCTTGCCACCTTTTTGATCAATCAGGGAATTTCACATGGCTCATTGAGTGAGAAAGTCACCAAAGGTTTTGAAGATGTATTAAATGCTCCTAGATGTAGTTCCCAAAACTAAACCTTTTATTTGATCCTTCATGCCATATCTCAATTGAAGATAAAAATTCATTCTCATGGATCTGATATAATCATGGCTTTGTACATTTTAGGTAGTTATTTGTCAAAACCATATCCCTAGATACTTCATCAATAATCACACATATTTACTATTGCATTGAAACCTTGACCTAAATTAAATATAGGCAAAAACCAATCCAAGATCATAGTTTTCCAATAGTCCTTATAGATAAAACATTTTTCTTGATGCCTAGTCCCATTTTTTCAATAAGACATTGACCTTTGATTTATATTAGGTTTGAAAGACCTATTTTACCCTTAAGGAGCTTTTCTAGCAATGCCTAGTCCTTATATACATTCTAGTGTAAATCAAATCATATTAGAGCTTAGTTATATATATTTCCACCAGTTTAGGTCCATTAATTTGCTTTGACTAAGTTGAACTACTCCATTAACCTTAGTAAAAAATGTCTTGGCTTAGTCCTTTGTTCATTGGCTATCAACAATTTGACTTGAATCATTAACCTTTTAAATTAGCTCAATCCATTGATATTTCTTAATATGATTGAGTGAGAGCCATGGATCCTCTACTAGGTCAATTTGGTTGAGACACTTGTCATCTACATATTTTTTCCTTATATTTACTTTATCCCACTTACATCATCATTTCCCTCACTCCATTGGATTTTCTAGGTATGAACAAACATGAGACCTTATATCTATCTTTAAATTGTTAGCTTTAACTCTGCTTATGCCATGTGTCAAATGTGTGTTAATCCTCAGGAACTATTAGTATATAGCCTCACATTATTGTTCCATGTGTCAACCTATCGAGCTATCTGACCCTTTGACCTTTGCTTGCATTGTTGGATCAGGATGTATAATGTAACATACACTTTTAAATCAACTAAGACACACTATTTGAAAGCCAATGGCTAGTTCACGAGCTTAAAAATGATTTCCTTGCTCCCATTAAATGATTTTCATGAAACCATCATTGAATTTCAGATGACTATCAAATTTAATCTCAAAAGTATATAATTTACTCAAGCTTAAACTTGATGTTAGTGCAAATATCTTACTGTATAGGTCTATCTTTAGAAGCTTATAACTCAAACTGGAAAGCTTGTGTAGGCCTAATTTTTTTTGAGGATGATCTTGGCATGTAGATCTACATTTGAACTTGATCCACTAGTTGTGTGAGGATTCTATGTAAAGATATTAAATGCACAAGTTGACCAGTCCATTTGCTCCTATGTGACATCCTAGAGATGGTTTGGTTCTAACACTTTTCACAACTCATTTTTTTAATCATCTTTTAAGGTTATGATGGATTCTTAGGTTTTGTGAAACCTAGTCAATGTTCTTTAATGATCAAGACATATGAAAACCTACTTGGATCCCTCTATTTTAAAACCTTGACCAACTTTTACATCTATTTTCCTAAGATAAATAGATTACACTTTATGCTTGATTAAAGTGTCTCAAAATATTTGAAGCATTGTGATATTTTTCCTTTAACATTGGGTATTTGATTCAATAGGAACATTTCTTAGATCTCTATCCAGTTAGAAGCTCTATATGTGGGCCAAAGAATGGCCAACATCTTAAGTGTCTCACAAGGAAGCATGCATGCTATGATTTTGAGAACTGAAACCGTTTACTTAGTCTGATTCATTAGGAATGGATTCACAAGCTTCTAATTGACAAAGATGACCCTTTCTAGAACCTCTATTAAACAAAAAGGAACACAAGAAACAAGAAAAAACAAAGAAAGCAAAACAAATGCACATAGACACTTATATAAATGAAAAAGTAGTTAATCTACTAAATGAATGTGCACAAAGGCACTTAGAGGAAAGCATGAAATCTACCTACCCTAAACCAACCAGTCAAAATGGACCCTATACAAAACCATTGACTAGTTGTACAAAATAGTTTCCCTTCCTCACTAATCTAATATATTTTATAGGCTTGAGGTAAACCAACCATATATGGAGAATGAATGGATAATGAACATATTGATAATACACTTCTCTAAGGAAAAGAAAAAAAATAAACTTACCCACCCAATCTAATTGATTGGGCATACAAGCATCTTGGAGTGAATAGGTAAGCTTATCTTTCTCTTCTTAATGTATAAATTTATGCTTTAGATTAATCATAACCTATGATGGCTCCTCCTTGTCATCTTCTGAAAGATCCCAAACTAGGATTTGAAAGCAAATAAAATTGATTTTCACTAATTACAGCATTCAATCAATTGGACAAAGATATTAAACCGAATGTAACTGATACTATAGCCCGGACGTTATAAAATTATTACAGATTGGTCTCGAATCCCAATTATTATAACAACTACTAAACTGGGAATAAAAAACCTGGGATTGCGTGCTCTCGGCCTGCTGTGTCTAGAAAACACAGTCGCCGACGTCAGTCACTGAGGATGCCGATGTCGGTCGATACCCTACTGCCGTCGGTCGTCTGAAGGTGACCTCTGCCTGTCTATATGACTACCTAACTGCTGGCATTGGTAGATAATCGGCTGATGTCGGTCTATATGCCGATGCCGGTCTCTGTATAACCCTGCGGCCGAACTGTGCCCTTTCCTTTTGTTGACCCTGCTGGTACAGCCTGGTGCCTATCTGTCTATCCGTACGGATTCCGTACCCGAACCCGATATGCAAATAAAATATATAAACCTGGAGGCTAAACAATGAATAAATACCTGGAACCCATTTGCATAAGCTGAACCCTGGTATACTCCGTGAAGGGCCTCTGAAGCTCCCAATCTGACCACTATGCACAATCTAGATTCCGTCTCGAATCCACCTCTGACAAAGCACTGGGTTTTCGTCCAAATCTTCACCAATCTACTGAAGGGTTTTGTCCTCAGAGATTCCAGCTAAATCACTGATTCAAGCTTCTCAGAATAATTTTTTCAAAAGAAGATATTAGATAATCCAAATGCTTTGCTTTCCCCTTCTTTTTAAAGCCTTCCCAGGAAACTTCTAGAAGAAGTCAATTTTATTTTCATAATAATTTAATTAATTAATTAAACCATTATAATAGAGAATTGGGGACATTACAGTCCTCCCTTCCCGGAGATTGCTTGTCCTCAAGCAATTCTTTCCAACACCAACTTCCTGGATCCCATGTTATTCTCAAAAACTTGCAAATTCTTCTGTCAGAAACACCAAGCTGGAAAATATCTGTGACTACATTCACCTTTTTTATTCTAGAGAGTAGTGTGATAATCCTCAATATGTAATTAGAAAATTCACCATCACATACCTTAGACTTAGAAAAAGGCCGCTGCGCTACTCTGATTAACAAACTCTCACAATCCCCATAAGGATGTTGACTTATAATTGGAAAGGAAAATGCCCTGCAACAAATAGAATTAGTTACCACATCACCTATAAAATGAGACTCCATCCTTTGATATGACCCCTCCTTAGGTCCTCCATCTTGTGCTGCCTTCAAGATAATCTTCCTTCCCCCAGAAAGGAATTCTAACTGCATACGGTGGTGATCAATAATGTAGCGCCCAATACCCTATAACCACTACATGCCCAAGACCACATCATAATCCTCTAAAGGAAACACATAAAAATCATCGGTCAAAGTGTAAGTCCCCATCTGAATGCTGAGCTGTGGAATCCGTTTGGTACAACCCAATATTGCACCATCTGCCACCTTTACCCTGAAACCACCAAACTTCTCATACTGTAATCCACGCCTTCCCACTAACTTCCAGTCAATGAAGTTATGTGTAGCACCTATATCTACCAAGCTCACTACCCACTTACCCTCAAGTGTACCTTTCAACTGAAAGGCATGAAAGTTAGGATAACTGGAGAGAGTAGCCATAATTGCTTTGGCTGATGCCAAAGGCTCTGGGGTGTCTAACTCCAACTGGATCTGATCCTGCTCAATATTATCCTCAATGTCCGTATCAGGAACCTCCTCATCTCCACACTCAGAAGTTACTTCAATCAAATGAACCTTTCCTTTACCCATGCAATGGTGGCCTGGTTCCCATGGGTCTTTGCAGGAAAAACATAACTTTTTCCTCCTCAAGTCATTCCTAGTCTCCTGATTCATCCAAGGATTTGTAGAGGATGGCCCTTCTTTAATTTGTGGTGTATTGGCCTTCTGTATAGGCCGAGATTCCGCAGCTATTTTCTTATCACCCTGATAAGAAGTGGGAATAGTATCCAGTCTCAATGTCACATCAATGGCATCCTTAAGAGTGGCTGGTTGGAAAGCACATACCAGTCCCTTAAGTCTATCCTGTAACCCCTCAATAAATAACATCACACTCCGTCTCTGAGGCATATCAGGTAACATAACCGCAATACGCTAAAACTCATTAATATAAGTTTCTGTGTGTCCACTCTGTCTAAGATGAGCCAACTCCCTGTAGTAAAGTTCTGTATCCTTACGGTCAAACTGTGTAATAAGTCTCTCAGTGAACTCAGCATAGGAGTGAACTAAGGCATGATCCTGGGTGACCAATCCATGGTGCCACCAATCATATGCAATCCCCTCTAGATGTAACACTGCAAACTGAATGGCCTCACGCTCAGGCATGGGCCTCAAAGAAAGATATATGTCTAGCTTGTAGACCTAAGCTCTTACACTAGTCTCTCCAGTGCCATTATATGAAGCCAATGTAATCTTCCCTGTAGCTCTATTGAGGTCATGATTATGCTTCTGTTGTGGTGGTCTATTACCCCGATCTCCCTTGAGTCTCGCTGTGCACAATACTGGGGAAGAGGAAAAACCTCCCTAACCTCTGGGGGTAAAGCTCTCCACTCTGCTGTGGCTGCCAAAACGGACTCTTGGAACCCCATCTCTGGTGGTTCCACCTGTGCTGGTTGTCCACCTGGTACAAACTGAGGTAGTAATGGTCTATTAGGAGTAGGTGTATGATGATGATGTTGCCTATAGGAATGACGGGAACTCCCCACTGAAGAACGGGAATGGTGACTATGCTGACTGGAGTGATGGGTATGATCACTACTAGTCACTAAAGTTGATCTATTCCTTCTACCTCTGTGTCTATCCACCTCTAAACGTTCCATGGTATCCTGTAATCGGTCTAGAGCCTAAACAATCCTGGGCTGCGTAGTGATGAGAGTCCTCATCATCTCCCTTTCTTCTTCATCCTGGTTTCTATGGGCATTCCTCTATTCTTTGGCCATGATAGGTGGCTGTCCTAAACCCAACTCTCACTCGTACTGAGCTCTACTATGTGTAAAATATCTATGGCTTCTATCAAATCTTCCAGGATGCATAGAAATAAAATAGTTTTACCCCTACAGGCTGGCAAGATGCATGGCTCTGATACCACTGAAAGATCCCAAACTAGGATTTGAAAGCAAATAAAATTGATTTTCACTAATTACAGCATTCAATCAATTGGACAAAGATATTAAACCAAATGTAACTGATACTATAGCCCAGATGTTATAAAATTATTATAGATTGGTCTCGAATCCCAATTATTATAACAACTACTAAACTGGGAATAAAAAACCTGGGATTGCGTGCTCTTGGCCTGCTGTGTCTAGAAAACATAGTCGCCGATGTTGGTCGCTGAGGATGCCGATGTCGGTCGATACCCTGCCACCGTCGGTCATCTGAAGGTGACCTCTACCTGTCTGTATGACTGCCTGACTGCCGGCGTCGGTAGATAATCGGCCGATGTCTGTCTATATGCCGATGCCGGTCTCTGTATAACCCTGCGGCCGAATTGTGCCCTTTCCTTTCGCTGACCTTGCTGGTACGGCCTGGTGCCTATCTGTCTATCCGTACGGATTCCGTACCCGAACCCGATATGCAAATAAAATATATAAACCTGGAGGCTAAACAATGAATAAATAC
Organism: Torreya grandis; assembly: GCA_037957365.1. Lineage (NCBI taxonomy): Eukaryota > Viridiplantae > Streptophyta > Pinopsida > Cupressales > Taxaceae > Torreya > Torreya grandis. Next base: position 2,972,968 of record JARHVA010001672.1, read on the forward strand.
CTGGAACCCATTTGCATAAGCTAAAACCTGGTATACTCTGTGAAGGGCCTCTGAAGCTCTCGATCTGACCACTATGCACAATCTGGATTCCGTCTCGAATCCACCTCTGACAAAGCGCTGGGTTTTCATCCAACTCTTTGCTAATCTATTGAAGGGTTTCATCCTCAGAGATTCCAGCTGAATCACCGATTCAAGCTTCTCAGAATAATTTTTTCAAAAGAAGATATTAGATAATCCAAATGCTTTGCTTTCCCCTTCTTTTTAAAGCCTTCCCAGGAAACTTCTAGAAGAAGTCAATTTTATTTTCATAATAATTTAATTAATTAATTAAACCATTATAATAGAGAATTGGGGACATTACATCTTCTAATTGAGCTAGGTTCCTGATAGGACATCCTCTTGTCAATTAAAACATTGATCAATCAGATTTTACCTCATTCCTATACTTTTTTGCCCATCATCATACTCCTTGGGCACAATCAGATCATAGTCTCCTTGAAGGACATGCTCATATGGAAAGCTCTATTCACCCTCAAGGTCCTCCTCCATCAAACACAGTGGTGGTTCTTAAATTTTAATTACTTGAGAACTCAAGATGTCCTCTTCATCAACCTCATTCAAGGTTTCATATTATTCCTTAACTGCAAATGAGGGTTGATGTGACCAACTAAAGTCCAAAAAGACACTTTTTTCTTATTTAAGGTCTAATTTCTCTTCCATCAGCTCCAATTTATTGGGGCTATCTTCAACTTGAGGATTATCCTCATCAATACACAGTTAATTAGTGTCAAATCCATGCCAACAAAGTTGGTTTAAATATGATTCTTCCCCTTCTAAATGAATTGGGATGCCTATTATGATCTATTCATCATAGACACTTGCATTATCCTCTTCAAGTTCACCTATGACTACAAGTTCCTCTTATATCCTTTGTAGAACAATTTATTCCTTTATAAGGGAGATGGTGGGAGGGTGAAGAAGTTCACCTTGCTTACAACTTAGGAGGGTATCTTTCTAGCTAGGTAATTTGAAAGATCTTTTAGGTGGTTCTTGAGAGAGAGAGAGAGAGAGAGAGAGAGAGAGAGAGAGAGAGAGGAGAGAGAGAGAGAGAGAGAGAGAGAGAGAGAGAGAGAGAGAGAGAGAGAGAGAGAGAGAGAGAGAGAGAGAGAGAGAGAGAGAGAGAGAGAGAGAGAGAGAGAGAGAGTCTTGAAACTCTTGTACACCAAGCTCATTAAGCTGAGATATGATTACTTGATTCATTTCTTGCATAGATAACCCTTCCTGTAATAGGACTAGTTCTTGGACTACCTCAAGATACACCTCCCTTTATTTCTTTATTCCCTCCTTGATTTATTTCCATGAGGGGAATGCGTAAGATTTGACAACCTTCTCCTTTTCTTGAATGGGTTTGGGAGAGGGGTGTTTTCACAAGAGAGAGTATAAAAAAATTAGAGTCATAAGAGAGAATTGAAGATGGAATATCTTCATGCTCTTGAGAAAATGAGAGAGAGACTTGAAACTCTTGTACACCAAGCTCATTGAGCTGAGCTATGATTACTTGAATTACTTTTGGTATAATTAACTCCTCCTCCAAGACTGCCTATTGTACTACCTCAACTAGCACCTCCTCTTTCTAAAAGACTTTATAAATTTAATTCCATAAGGTAAAAGGATAGGGAGTATCCTAATTTTATTTAACTAGTTCTTGGACGTTCATCACTAATACCTCCTTCTTTTTCTACATGTTTTCCCTAACCAATTTCCATGAAGAGAATGTGTAGGAAATGGCTGCCTTTTCTTGATTTTGACTCACTTCCTCTTCCCTTATCTTTAGCTCCAAATCTTTGATCTATCTATATATATTCTCTATGAAAATCCTTTCTTTAATTTTTTTAGTGGCCTCATGTAGATAAAGAAAATAAGAAGGTTGATATGAGGTACAAGAGGAATCTTGAGGAAGATAAATAGGATCTTGGATATCAAAAATAGGTTATTCAACAATAGTATATTTTTTTATTTTAAGGTTTTCTTAGATTGAATTTTAAGAAGGTAATGTCAAAGGAATACATGAAGAACTTGGAGCATAAGAGGAGGCACTTTGAGTAGTCATTTGGGGAAGGATGGGTGGACTATATGAGGGATTAAGGTGGTGCATATGAAGCTACATGAGGTTGGTGGAATTAGACATGCTATACTTCAAGGTTCCTTGGCTCATCCTCAATGATTTAAATATAAAAACTCACATTCAATATTTCAATTGAGAGGTTACTCCAATTTTCCCTCTTAATAGGTGCCCATTCCTCCTTTATTTTGCATAATTCACCTCTTATGTCATGAATGATGTGATTAGGGATATCTTGACCATCTCCCCTCTATATATTAAGGCTTATCATGTACTTTTGATAGATTTAGATCATTTTAATCCAACCTAAAATGGATTGGTTTGGGGAAAAACTAGGGACATTTTGACCCTGAAAAGGCTGCTACACTGAATCTTGAGATCCACTTCGTGTGAAGCCATAAACATTGCTAATTTGATATGAAGGATGTTGAAGCAAAGAAAAAACATTTTGATCAAAATATTTTTGATTATACATACCAAATAATGATTATTAGGCACTTGGACTACTCAAACCAATTGATAGATTCTCAATTTCATCATTGATGATTGTAGAATACCTCTAAAGGCTTATATATAAGAACAACATCAAAAATCCTTCCACTAATTTGGACCTTAATCCCACCAAGCATGCCATAAAATATTATGACTTTAATGTGTACCCTGGGATACGGTTACTCAATCTCTCTCCCATTAAGTCATAATATTGGGATAGCCCCAGGTTGTGGGTAACCTATGTTGAGGTTAAAGCTCTGGAGTAGGTCAGATTCCTCTTTGATTCTCACCTAAACTAATGATAAGCCTAATGATTCAAAGGGAAAATGGTTAGAAAGGGGATAAGGTCTCATAATAAAGTTAACCATCAATGCACCAAACTTAAAATGGAAACTGCCAGAAGCTTGAACCCACACTAGATCTGTAGGAGACAATACTAGCTCACACAACCTCAAGATCAAACTAATTTACATAATTATTTCATAGAAGAGATTTAGAGTATAAAAATAATCTATACCTACAAAAAATTATTGAAGACTCCATAAAAATTTTAGAAAGGAGGACAATGGATGAAGAATATTCTCCTTCACACAATGCCATTGTGTATAACTCACCAAACCAAATCCAAGGAAAGAGATAGGTAAAGAAAGTCTTATTGCATCAAGAGGTAGTTTTTATAAATAATTGATAGGGTTGAGATTAATCAAGAAGAGCATACTTTATAGTATCTCAAAGAGTATCATTTTCTCTTAAAAATATGAAAAGGTCTAAAATCTGAGAACCTTTACAAAAGAGAAGAGAAAGGGATAATATAGGAGAATAAAGAGAGAAAAGATGGAGGAACATGCCATCGAAAAAACACTTTGTCCTAGCTCATTAATTGAACTTGAGATGCCAAAATTTTCTCATTAGATAATTAAAACCTTGCCACTTTTTTTATCAATTAGGACACTACATGTGGATCATTGAGTGAGAAAGTCCCCAGAGGTTTTAAATATGTATTGAATGCTCCTACCTATAGTTCCAAATACTAGACTTTTTCTTTGATCCTTCACACCATCTCTCACTTTAAGATAAAAATTCATGCTCATGGATCTAATAGAATCATGGTTTTGTGTATTTTATGTGGCTACTTATTGAAATCATGGCCCATGATGCTTCTTAAATAATTGCACATATATGCTCTTACATTAAAACCTGGACTTGGATTAACTATAGATGAAAACCAATCTAAGATCATTGGTTTTCTTATAGTCCATATATATACAACATTATGATCAATACCTAGTCTAATTTTGTCAACAAGACATTGAAATTTGATTTATATTAGGTTTAAAATACCTATTTTACCCTTTAGGAGATTTATTGGCAATGCCTTGTCCTTATATGCATTCTAGTCCAACTTAGATCATATCTGAGATCAATTTTATATATTTCCACCAGCTTAGGTCCATTCATTTTCTTTATTTAAATTTAAATACTCCATCTACCTTAGTTTGAAATGTTCTATCTTAGTCCTTTATTTATTTGGCTATCGATAATCTGACTCAGATCATTGGCCCTTTGACTTAGTTCACTCTGTTAATCCTTCTCTATACAATTGAGTGATAGCCATGAGTCCTCTACTAATTCAACATGGTTTATAATTTTTTCATCTACGTATTTACTACTCTAATTTTCTTGGTCCCACTTACATCATCATTTCCCTCACTCCATTAGATTTACCAGGTATGAACAAATGCAAGCGCTTAGATCTATTTTTAAATTTCAACTATGTCTTCATTTACACCACATGTCAAACACATGTTAATACTTAGGATCCTTCTATCAAGTTGTATCCTCATGTAATTATGTCATGTGTAAACCTCTCAATCTATCTAACCCTTTGACCTTTGATCACACTATTGGATCTGGATGTATGATGCAATACACATCATTAGATCAACTAGGACCCACTGTTTGAAAGCTAATGGCTAGTTCATGAGATTAAAAATGATATCATCAATCCCATCAAATAATTTTCATGAAATCATAATTAGTGTTATCATGACCATAACTTTTAATATCAAAAGGATTTATTTTTCTCGACATTAAACTTGATATTAGTGGTAAAGTCTTATTACATAGGTCCAAATTTATAAGCTTGTAACTTGAGACAAAAATCTCACATGGGCCTAAAACTTTTTAATGATGATCTTTGCATATAGATCTACATTTAAGATTTATTTTTTGGTAATGAAAGGTTTATAAGTGAAGATATTAAATGCATAAGTTGGCTTGTCCATTTTCTCCTAAATGACATCTTGGTGATGGTCCATCTCTAAAACTTTATAGAGCTCATCTTTTGATCATTATTTCAAGGTTATGATGGATTATTTTTTTAAAACCTAGTCCATGTTCTTGAATTCTAAAGACATATGATAACCTACTTGTATCCCTCTATTTTCAAACCTAGACCCATTTCTACATTTATTTTCCCAAGATCAATATATTATACTTTATGATTTCTTAAAGTAGCTCAAAATCTTTAAAGAACTATGATATTTTCCATTTAACATTGGGTCATTGATTCAACAAGAAAATTTATCATCTCTCTATCTAGTTTGAATCTTTGTATGTGGTCCAAAAAATGGCTAATAGGTACATCAAATGAATAAAGAGCATTTAGTAAGAAACCAATTCTTCTTCTTTATTGGCACATTGTAGTCATGACTACAAGTAGGTTTTGAAGTGGTTAAGTGTTTCATTGATTTTATTGGTCTTAAAATAACCTATATCAACCATAATTACTAATAAAAATTTACTCAAACCAAATCCAATCATTATATGAGTTATGAACTTAAGGGAATAAAGAATATCATGCATTTCAAAGAATGCTTACAAGTGATACTTTAGGCAGATCTTCTTGAGGTCATGGAGAGATGAAATAAGGGATTTAAAATGAGGATATAACATGGGTTTATCTATTTTATTTCTTATATTTATATCATCCTTCAAGTTACCTCCATCATTTAGTGGAAGAGATCAATCATGAGGTAGAATAAATGAAATGTCAAGCTTAGCACACACATCTACATGCTTGCCTATATGTCAATGAGATATGACCTCAAATTTTCAAAAATAATATGAATACTAAGGGTATAATAGGTTAAATGAACCTAAACATAAGATTTTAGATAATTTAAATATCTTGAATATCACATGGAACACTTAGCACTCAAAATACCTAGACATACACCTATAGGATAGTCTTGAGAAATTAGGCTAAAAGCTTAAGTTTGAGCTTGAAACTTAGGTTGTGAAATTTAAATAAAGGTATAAGGGGTATAGAGTATGTGATAATAGTTGTTTAATATCTCTACTTCATAGGAGATGACAATCTACCAATGTCTTATATTGAATAATGACCTAAGCCTATTGAGAACCTAAGACGATTGAATTAGTATGGAAACCCTCAAGCATCAAGAGAGTAATCATACAGAAATCAATATTTAATTGGTTTTACATACATAAAAATGAATCAAAATGTGTCTCATATAAAAAATGGGCTCATATACTCATTAGTTTTCCACTGAATAGGGACTATGTATTTGGTATAATCCTAAAAAATGAACTATGTGAATGAGTAAGTACACAGAGTTTGGGAAAAATTACATAAACATTAACCATAATGAAATTTCATTAATTAATAATGTAATCCCAATATTTAATTAATGTGATCATGTTATTTAAATCTAGGCTCAGGATTGTCAAGCCATAATGCAATTACATTATTATATAATGTGATCATATTATTGATATTTACAATAACATGATCACATCACCTATGCATAAAAATATTTAAAAAGGAAATCCTACATGAAAAATTACTCATTTTATATTTGAGTTCGCTAGATATACCCTTATTTTCATGATCGTGTTCTACTTAGAAGACTCTAAAAAATGCTAAGAAGCTGCCAGATTTACCCCAAGACCTATTGATCAATGATGTTATTGTATAAGAGAGGTAAGTGATCAAAATATTTCCTATTTAACCCTAATTTTTCATAATTTTTATTATTTAACCCTATTTTTAATTTAATTTGTTTTTCTAACATCCCATCCTACTAACCCTCTCAACCCTCCATAAAACCCTCTGGTTCCTCTTTTTAACCTTGCTTTTCCTCCTATCCCTCCAACTAACCCTCCTATAGTTCTCAATAACCCATGGAATTCAAGAGGTTTTGATTCACAACATTATAGGAAACAAACTTTGAATTGAAAAGTTAATTTACAAAATGAGGGATCTTAGTTCGACCAACCACCACCGCACCTAGCTAGCCAATTCCCTACATACCTTATTTGGTCAAATTGACTCTATAATGAGTTAAATTAATCAATGGACCTCATATAGGGATAATTTTAAAGCATATTATGCTGACAAGTTGTCAACCCTTCAGGTCAAGAATTTAGATATTTGAAAAGCCAACATTTGTGCCCTATTCATTAACCTAACCACCAATGCCCCATTTCTTATAACCACTACACATTTTCATATCCATCATTATGTACATAAATTAATCATAGCCATTTTTTTGGATTGATGATGGATGGTATTTGACTGTCCAACATGTAATAACCATGAGGTCCTGCTATATTTTTTGAGGAAACTCTACTATGAGTTTGGCCTCAACCAGATTCCCAATTATTTTAGTTTTAATGAGTTTTAAGGTCGGGGAAAAGGTTATGCATAGGATTGACCAGGTCCACATAATGCACCTAATTAGCCTACAAAAATGCATATCCAAAATACTCTTGATATTGAGATCCCATCCATGGTTTAATAGGTCATGCAGATAGACACTCTCCATGCCCTTAGTTCACTTAATGATACACCCATTCAACATATGAGTAGGCTTTCACATAGTGATGTTATAGATATGTCACATGATACCTAACCCTGATCCCACCCTTATAGTTCATGTGGAGATATGTGCAAAGGACCTTTTGATGATGATTGTGTTAGTGGTTTAGATGGCTTAGATCATATTCTTATGAGTGATGAGTTTTAGGCATGCATATTTGGTGTGTAGACATTAGTCACCACATAGATATAGGTGTATTTTATATAAATGTCATGTTAAATTTAAGTTATATTTTAAAATTTAATTTATAGGATTAAAATTAATTTACATATAAATTTAATATAATATATATATGACATTTTTTATGTCGTAGGAGGTGACAGTTCCTTCATCATCATAGTTAGCATTTACAACATTCAATTTATCACAACCATTATTTTCATATTTGAATCTAGCTGATAGGCCATCCATGACTGCATATTCTTATGTTAGGATGACACCATTTGCCTATATAGAGTTATAAATTATTTACATATATGTTTTTCTCTTTGTATTTTTTATGATTATAGTTATTTACATATATATTTTTTACTCTTTTCATTTAATTTGTAACTTCTCTTCTCAATAGTTAATGCAAAAATAACACAACTTGTATGTAAAAATAAGTTGTTTACATATATCCCATGTACTAAATCAAGGTTAAAAACATGCATTATATTCCTTTTCAATATTGGAATTTTTATAAAGGTTATGAAATGCATTTACACTATCATTTAATTAAATATCCAACAAGTAGTGTTGTCTTTCCTTGAACATCTCCCATGTGACTGTGGGCATATCTAAATTCACAATTATTTTTTGATAGTCCCAACACAACACTACTTCATCTAAAAGTTGTAAAATAAATATCATGTCCATACTATTTATTTAAAAATATATTATCCTAAAGTACCTTTTCATACATATTATCCAAGCATTAGCTTCCCTAACAAAGATTCTTTCAATGAATTTAAGACCCTTCTCACTTTATTTAGTTTTTGGGTAATTCCATCCAAGCTTTGATGTGTGTCACCATTATCATGAGCTCCCCTAGTGGATGATATTCCATGTAATATATTGGTATCTCTCTCTTGTTGAACATTATTTTCATAATCACAATCATGGAATTATTTTATTATATTACATAAAGTAGATACAATGGTGTGACCCTAAGGTCATATTGGAGGCAATTATCCCCATCTAGAGGTTGTGCCTAGGGATTCTACTCCTACTCATATGATAATGTCCTAATTTTGGTGAGTGATGTGGGATAGGATTTCTCTACTTTTGTGTTTCTTGATTATACTTACGTGGGTGATGTACCTACCACTATTTTTTTACAAGATGGAGCCTAACCTCCCCTAGCCCTAATAATCTCATTGAGAGTCTTCACTCAAGACTCTAAACCATCAACATTTTCCTCTAGGCCAAATATCACTCTCTTATTATGAGGGAACTCCAAATATGTATGATAAGTAGGGAGAAAAACATATGTATGCTTGCTTATTCACACATGGAGAATCACATCCACCAAAATATTATTGAGGCTCAAATAATCCTCACATAAAAAATCCTAACCAAAGTTTCTTTGATCATGCTCCACCACTGAGTGATTCACTCAATAACCATAGAACAAGAGAAGACATTAGATCTCCAGTCACATAAAGAAAAAATAATCGAGTAATAAATTAGAAAGTAACTAAAAATAAACCAACTCACTACTTTACTTGGGTAACTTCATGTTAGGCTAGGTATAATTTCTAATTGGACATCATCTTAGCATTATCCTCCTATCATATTGGTTCCTTTTTAAAAAGTGTATGCTATCCCTTGTTTCTCCTCACCCTATATCCTATGCTTGTTTTTACATCTAAGTATCTACATATTATGGTGGTGGTTATAATTAATGTTGGAATCCTACCATAATTTCAACCTACATAGGATATTTTTCTAAATGTACTCCTCTAATTAGTACTCTCCCAATTTTTCTTGTAATGGTAGTAGAGTTTCCACCTCATTCGCAAACTATCCTAAAATACCCTAATATAGTAGAGCTATAAAATATATCATTATCAGTGTGTCCACCACTAATGTAAAGTCTCTTAATGGTGTCATACTATCTAACTATAAGTCTTGATGGCCCCCTCTATCCCAATATCTAACCCTCACTAGTAAGGGGTCATGTGCTCATAAACCTAGCCCATTATGAGTGTAGGGTGGATGATAGACATAGACATAAACCTCATGATCTGATATAAATCCCTTTAAGTATATGATAACACCTCTTAGACCCATACAAATTTACATCCTCTCTCCTCAATAATCCTAAAAATAGGTGTCCATATATACAAAAGGAAATATGTCCCTTTATCTCCCACTAGATGGGAGGAAAATATCCCTATAATATCATTTTAGAGGGTCAAGTTAATTACACACTCCACCCCCACTTGTCTTACCCCATACTTAAAACCTATGTTATGTGCATCAACATCACCAAAGTATTACACCCAATTGACAACCTTACCTCTATCACAATCCTCTATCAAGGCCATAATCCTACCTTTAGCTGATAAGCCTAGTATCCTAATCACAACTTTGAAAGTGATAGTCCACTCTCAAGGGACTTGTGGGAAAATTAAACTATTTTATGACACATCCTAGTTGGTGAATAGGTTGCAGAGAAATCTACTTGATGGGACAATAATCCCCACCTACACAATCCAGACTATCCCTATTATATATAGTTTGGCCAAAACATTAGTCATTAATTTGTCTATAATCCTACGGATAAAATCATACTTCATCACTCTACTCCATTAAATGTAGGCACCTTTAAAACAAATTTTAAAATATCCCTAAATACTATAGTAATCTTGAAAACTCATCCAAAAGTAAATAGTTATGAGGGTCTTACCTAAGTCAAACCCCTATTTTTAGAAAAGTAATAAATCAACAACCAATATACTCTAACATGTAATATAGTATAAATTGAAGATCCTGACCCAAGTATATTTATATTTATCAATGAAAAAAAAAAACTAGTATATTATATATTCCCTTTCACTTTAATCCTCTAATTTTTGTTTTGGTACAAGGCTGTGACTCTAATACTTGAATAGATGGCTTATCAATTTAGATCTAAGTGCATTTTCATGTGCATGTTTGTCTTCTTCTTTCCTATAATGTGTCATTGAATTCATGTACTTATATAGACATATCTTTTATCTATACAAGTTCTTATATTGATTCTTTTGGTTTCCATATAAATAATATTTGATGTATTTTATATAAAATTAAGTGAGACCTTATTTACATGAATAGTTCATGGCTAGAGTAGACACTCCTCCCTCTATATGAGTTAAGACAGACATAGGCATTGCTATTGTAATGTCATCTACATAAGCACTAACATAGGTATATATTAGTTCTTATAATTTTGAACTATAAAAATATACTTTTTTTAATAATTTTAGTACATGTACTTGGGGAAAATATAACATATGTTTATGTATTATGTATGCAGGGCTATCTTAAGATAGCTGATAGTCCCAATAAAATGGTGATTGGGACAACTTCTCATGTTTTCCCCATATTTGAGATGCCTATTCAGACAATTGAGCCTATCATTAACCTGATTAAGCATGAAAAATAGATTGAGAAAGATCATGAGCTTGTAGTAAGTGCACATGTTTAAATGATTTTTTTTTATTTTAGTTTAAAATTAATTTCTTAAAAATTATTTGAATGTATTTTATGTTAATTTCATAATAATTCTTATATTTAAACATGCTTAACTATAAGCTAGCTATGAGTGTAGGGCCTGCAGTTAGACCTTGGAGTAATCCAAGGCATTAGAGGGGTCTCCATCTACTAGTAGGGCATCCTAAGGAGAGTCTCATTTTAGGAAGTAAAATAAATGGAGGCTATTTGTTGAATAAGATGTCATACATGAGATGTAATTTTTTGTATGCCTATGTGGTAATTGATGCATTTTTGGCATTATATATATGCATATGACATTCATCCAACATTATATATTATATTGGTATATGTAATTTTTTGTATGCCTATCATGGAAATCTATGTATTATTGACATTAGACATGTATGTGCTACATTGTATGCTTATCATAGCAATCTATCTAATTTATATTCAATTTTTATTTCATTATGTTATTATACAATGTTGTTTTGATCTTCCAAATTATTATCTATTGGATCTCATATTAAATTTTTTACATACATAAATGAGGATAAAAAAATTATTCTTTTCAATTCTTCAAATCTTAGATCTTCCAAATTTTTTTAAATTAAAGTTTTTATTTCATTGTGTGTAGTGGAAATTACTAATGATGATCTTATCACTTAGGATTAATGGCCTTATTGTCTTTGTGCCTACTTATTTTACACTTTGAAGACACTTCTTGGTGTCAATATACCTCTTAAAAACCTCTCACATTCCTTATATAACTCATTTCATACATTTCATTCACAAACATCCTCTCACTCTTTCACTATCTTCTCACTAGGCAATCCTCTTAGGTTTCAAACTTATTAAAACTTGATGTAGGTCTCAAAGAGCTAGTATTTTATTAGATGTGTGATTCCATGGTCAAATCACACCTGCCTTAACCTATTAAAAGTGATCAAACACACTTAAACATTTAATTCCACTTATAGGGCACAAGAAGGCACAACAAGGAACCTTAGACAATAAGGCACCCTACAAGCATGCGATATCAACATGGAGTATTAGTTATATTTAAAATATATCATTAATATTATAAGAGATAAAAAAACCTAATTTAATAATGGGACCATCTTCCAATTCCATATATTTTCAATGTCATATTGGACAAGATTAAGAACCAACTCTTACTTCCCTTTACAATGTGACTATTAACCCAAAATAGGGTATAGATAGGGTTTCTTTGTTTTGTTGGATTGCATGTTAATTATTTACCATTATATTTTATATAAAAAACAATTAACCTTCCACCTTAATGATCATTATCTATCTATATATCATTATTTACACCAAAGTCACACTCCCTTCATGAGAAACAACCATTTAATTTCATATTAGACTGGACCATAAGTAAAATAGGGTATATTAACATATTTCTTACTCATTTATCTATAATTTTATATAGGTTCAACACATTCAAAACTAATATCATGATGACTCATAACTTACCAACCTAGTGGAATCACTCTAATCTCCCTTCCTTGATTGTGACTTTTAGTCACTTCTTGGTTACAACTTACATTCATTCATCCACCTACAACCTTACACAAATGACAACATATTCATGGCCTCAAGGAAATTCAAGGATAACATGAAACTAATTTAATCACATAAATTTAATGGATAATCTACAACAAGTCACTTTCTAGCTCAATAGGTTAATAGGTCAATACGTCAATTACTCACTACCACCTAATAGGTCAATATATGTCAATTACCACCTAAAAGGTCAATAGGTTAATTACCACCTAATAGTTCAATAGGTTGAAGTTGTAAAACTTGTCAAATCTTTCAAAATTTTCAAAGTTATCAAATTTTTCAATAGGTAAATAGGTCAATTACTCATTAAGTTTCTAGGTCTCTAGTGTAAGTTGTCAAAGTTGTAAAAATTGTCAAAGTTGTCAAAGTTCAAGTTATGGTTGTAGAACTCTAATTTTGATGCTTCCTCAGTGAAAAATGACACTAAAAACATGTCAAGGAGGGTAGGGTGGATAACATCTAGGACCAAGTTCTTAGCCTCCTTCCATGCTTGATTGACAAACCCACCACCCATTTTGGCCTCAAGAACACCCTTCCCAATACAAGAAAAATACATTTTTAGGATAAGTTCAAACATTCATAAAACAAAAAATATAATTCATTTACATGAAAAATTATATCCATAAAATACATCTTTAATCCCTCTAATCTCACCCCAGATAATTTAGGTGGAAGCTTCAAGATCAATCTGTTAGATATTTTATAGTGATAGATCAAAAAATGCAAGTTTTTGTCAGTGAACAAGTAACTTCTCAAGCTCCAACTAGAATTTCTATCTATAGGACCTCCAACTACAAATATATTAATTTTATCATGTATATTACATTTTATCACACCACTAAAATGGTTTAATCCACCTGGAAGTGTAAAAACACTATCATTTTGGAGAGCAAAAACATTGACAACAAATGTTGTCAAAGTTCAAGTTATGGTTGCATAACTCTAATTTTAATGATTTATAAGTGAAAATTGACACTTAAAACACATCTAATGGGTATATATAATGTCTAATAGTAGGGTTTTGGCCTCTTTTTATGATTGATCGATAAACCCACCACCCATTATGGCCTCAAGAACACCCTTCCCAATATAATAAAAATACAAGTGTTTAGCCTAAGTTTAAACACACATAAAATGAAAACTATAAGTCATTTATATGAACCATAATATCATTTAAATACTTCCTTAATCCTTATAATCTCACCCTAGAGATAAGTTGCAGTGATTGGTCTTAAAATGTAAGTTTTTATCAGTGAACAAACAACTTCTTGAGCTCCAACTAGAATTTATACCTCTTGAACCTCCACCTATGAATATATTGCTTTTATCACATATAAATAGGAAAATTACATGTTATCACATCACCATTATTTTTTATTCCACCTAGAAGTGTACAAACACTACCATTCTAGAGAGCAGAAATACTAACAACAAATGTTGTCAAAGTTCAAGTTATGGTTGCATAACTCTGATTCTGATGCTTCTTGAGTGAAAAATGACACCAAAAACACATTTGAGGGGGTGTATAACATATATTACCAGGTTATTGGCCTCCATTTAGGCTTTATTTACAAACTCACCACCCATTTTAGCCTCAAGAACACCCTTCCTAATACAATAAAAAAACATTTTTTAAGACTAAGTTCAAACACACCTAAAATGAAAATTGTAAGTCATTTTTGTGAAATTTTAGATCCCTAATTTACCTCCATAATCCCTCTAATTTCACTCTAGATCACTTAGGTATAATCTTTGAGATCAATGCATTAGAAAAGTTGTAGTGATGGGTTTAAAAATACAAGTTTTTGTTAGTGAACAAGCAACTTTTCTATCTCCAACCGGTATTTCTTCCTCTTAGACCTCCACCTATGAACAAGATGGAAACTATCACATTGTTTTAATCCACCCAAAATTGAATTTTCATTAATGTTCTATAGATTGGAAACACTAACAATAAATGTTATTAAAGTTCAAGTTGTGGTTGTAAAATTTTGGTTATGATGCTTCTTGGATGAAAAATGACAATCCCAACATGTTCAAGGGGGGGTGGTGGATATTATCTAGGAACATCTTCTTGGCCTCCCATCAGGCTCAATCAATAAACCCACCACCCATTCCAGCCTCAATAACACCCTTCCCAATACAAGAAAAATTCAATTTTTTAGCCTAAGTTCAAACATGCATAAAACAAACAATGTAAGTCATTTTAGTGAATTGTCAGATCCTTCATGTACCTCCTTAATCCATTTAATAACACCCTAAAGAAAACCACATAAAATCTAAGCTTATTTTAGCTTTAATAATATAGAATTATTTATTGGTAGTGCCAACCATGTGAAGGTGGAAGCTTATCTGGCACCACTAACCTAAATTTTTTTTTAATAAGCAATTAAAAATGAAATTTATATATCGAATACCTAGAAAATTAAAAAAATTGGTAAAATTGATTACATCTACATTTTAAAATTTGACATACCTCCATATTTCAATCCAATGAACCACTATGATCTGCTCTAACCTTGATAGTAATAATAATAGCTTCATGATCTAACTCCCAAAATTTCCATAGTTTCCTATTTAATAGCCTCCCATGATATTTTTGTAATTGAATATTCATTTCAAGAATCAAATTTGAATAGTGAAGTATCTTCCTATTTATTTCAAACTATTCAAACAACCATTGATCTAAAAATTTTATAGGATATCATCAAAACTAAGTTCTAGTGAATACCACTGACCCAATGGGATAGTCAATGTTTTCTCCATCTATAACTGGGGAAGTCAATATTTTTTTATTTATATAGATAGACACAGGTAGTAATTAGTGCCTTAATATTTATCCTCATCTGAAATAACTATAAAAACATGCCTTGTATCACAAAAAATCATTTTTAGTGACAATATGAAGATATATTAAATAATAAGAATAAATTATACATAATGAAAAAATATTCTACCTAGTTGTACTAGATCAGATACATGGTTAAAGTCATTTGATGATGTCATATCTATAAGTTTCAATGTTATTAGAACCTAATATGTGTTTATTGGAATTGGAGGTTTGGAAATCCAACCATCTAACCACTCTGGTGACTCACACTCATTCCAAACAAAGTCCATGCGTGCAGAATAGAAACATTCCAAGTGTCTCATATGAATAGTTCAAGAACTTGCATTTGAGCTATAAAATGAGTGGAGATCACTTGAACCCATTAGATTTGTATAATCCTCATACTTTTCCAAAAAAATTATCTATTAACTAGAAATGTCTATGAATAATAGAATATGGTTAAGAACTATGACACATGTTCTCATTACAATATTCAACCATAGTTTTTACAGCTATCAAATGAACACCCTCTTCAAATTTCAACTCCTCCCTTGAAATATATCTTTATACACATGATACATCACCATCATGCTCCTCTTTTCCATGGGTAGCCTTGGTGAAACTCCAAATGTGTTATACAACAATTGTAATGTGCATATTTCTCAACCAATAAAACATCCATGCATTTTTTAACTATGATATACAATTATCTAACCAAATGTAATGTTGATTGAAAGTAATGTTCCTATAACTCAACTATTCATATATTTTTTGAAAACAACCTTACACATACTCTAAATAATGTGATCTGTCATCATTGATATATAAATTGTACTCCCTTAATATTTTTCATTATTGCTCTATACTATTAGGTACATGCATGAATGTTATATGAAGTCATATGACAACTTGTAGTGAGTTGTAATACTATGTTTGAGCTTTCATTTGGGGTTTGAATTTGTAATTCTCTACAAAATTAACAAGTAAAATAGTGGAACTAAGTGGGAATGTATCCTTTCATATCTTGAAATGTTCATCCAACCATCTAGCCCTGTGTGTGTGCCTTGCATAGTTATAAATAATATTCTCCCTAAATTTGACCAAAAATTTAGAAACATGTATCTTTTTTGTAACAAGCTCACACCTTTTAGATTCTTTTCCATATTTTATTTGATAAGTCATTGATTTATATTTTTTAAAATCAATTAATTCTTGTCTAATTTCACTTGTAATCTCCTCATGGATACATTTTTTAAAATTTGGAAATCCACGATAAATGTTACAATTTCCATTTAAACATGATTTATTATAAAATAGTTGCCCATCCAGTCTTTTATAAAAGATAGTTGGAATAAATCCCCTAGTTTATTTTGGTGTCAATTCAATACCACAGTCCTATAAAATGTTAGTATGAAAAGTATAACTAATATGGTGAAAAACATCATAGTGCATTGGAAATTCAACATGTTGCCTACAACAACAAGTGGTGCATGTGTGATTTATTTTAACATAAAAAGGTTTTTCCATATCAAAATATATTTGACAAATAGAAATTTATGGATTTCCAAAAATTTAGAGTACAATTATTTTTTAATCATATCTAATAAATGTTTTAAATGTAGTTCATGATTATGAGAACCAACTCTTCTTTTCACAACATCTCTTACATTGGATAAAACTCTTGTATTGTCTTTCCAAAATTGAGTAATTAAATCTTTGAGAGTATCAACTATATCCTTGTCCTTTCATGGAAGTATACTAGATAATTCCTCGAGCTCATTTGTATTAGGTTCATTAAGTCTTTCACATGTTGAAATTTCTTTCATTAATGTTTTTCTATGTATATCAAGTGTTCAGCTTGTTTTTGAAATCAATCATTTTCCCCCTGTTGTAGCACTTACTGCACAAGTTGTCATTATATGTTGGGTAACATTATAATCTTTATTACATGATCTTGGGCCTACAAAATGATATGTATCATGTATATTTTCAATAATTTTATAATTTTTATCATCCATGTTAGATGTTCTTAGTCCTAATGTGTATATTATATATCTCATCTTAATTAATTTAATCAATGAAACAAATAATTGACATCCTTAACTACCATACTCCAAATTATGAAAGAAAGCATCCCACATTTGTTGAGCCAATCTTCTTGAATGGAGATAAGACATTTTTTTATGCATTAGTTTTAAAATATTTTCATCGACTTAACTTAATTACTTATATATTCTATGCACAATTCTTGGAGGTGTTGATAATAGTGGAATTTATTGAGAGGGTGTTTCAAAACCATTATTACTTTCATTATTTAGAGGTGGGATGACATTTTTTTCATTGTTAGTTTCTTCATTATATGTTTCCATGAAATTTTATTGATGTTTAATTTCATCATTATTTGTTTCCATCAAATTTTATTCATTCATGGGGGGTGAATAATCATACATAGACTCATCATCAACAAAATCAAAAACTTTGAACTTCAAGTATGAACTTCTAACATTAAGTAATTCATTATTTTCAATTTCATTATTATTCATTTTATTATGGTCAATTTCATTATTATTCTTTTCATTATGGCTAATTTCAACATTATTCAATTGATTATAGTCAATTTCATCATTGCTTAATTCATTATCATCAATTGGTGCATTATCTATGGTATTTGTTTCATCAAAATTAGGGTTTGTACCTTGTTTACGACAATTTTTTTGCATTTGTAGCTTTTTTTTCTCTCTAAAATATTCTAATTCATTTGGTGTTTTATTATTCAAAAAATTCATTTTCGTCTTCGAACATGATTTAGAACCATCATAAGGGATAATTGACAGCTTTTTAAAGGTGGGGTCAAGTACATATGTATATAAATCTTTCAAAAGTATGAAGATAATGTTTATAGGGATAGAAGTCTCAATTTGGGCTAAAAATAGTCATTTATAAGTGATCTTAATCTAAAATAATAATGACGTGATCACATTATATAATGCGATCATGTTACTACATAGCTTGATCATGTTATATAATGTGGTCATGTTATTACATAATTCAATCATGTTATTATATAACATGATCATGTTATGTGTTCTATAAGGTCCTGGCCCACCCAACCCATTGAGAATCTTATATTACATAAAGTGATCATGTTATTGTCAATATAAGCTTCTTAATGGGTTATATTGTCTAGGACCTTATACAACACATAACATGATCATATTAATACATAACATGATCATGTTATGTGTTCTATAAGCTTTTGGCCCATCTAACCCATTGAGAAGCCCATATCAGTAATGATGCGATCATATTATGTAATAACATGATTGCATTATTATCAATATAAGCTTTGGGGTTGGTAATTGGCAATGAGGATTGAGTGTTTCCTATGCTAAGAATAATGTGGTCATGTTATTAAATAATGTGATCATGTTATACTTAATATAGATAAAGGATTATGGATTAGGGATTTAGGCATTAGTGAATAGGGTTTATAAACTAGGGATATAGGCATTAGTACATAGGGTTTATGGATTAGGGATTAAGTTTTACAATTAATATTTTATGGATTAGGGATTAAAATTTATGTTTTATGGATTAGGGATTATAGTTAAGGTCCAAAGTTAAGGTGCACAGCTATTGAGACCTTTCCCTTAGAATGTTTTACCTTTATAGATACTTGTATTGCTCCTTATGTCAATGCCCATAGTTTTGAAATGACATTGTGATGGAATGGAAATGGGTCCCCATAAATTGAAATGATGTGTGCATTTAATAAAAAATTAGGTATCATGATTTTATGACATGCATGCCACAAAAATGTTTTTGGGTACATTTTCCAAAGTGCATTAAATGCCATATCACTTTTAGTTTCAATTTGTTAAGTGGTCATCCAATATGTTTACAAAAGTTCATTAAATTCCATATTAATTTTTACATCATTTTTTCTTCTCCTAATATTAGAGAAAGAAGATATGAGCATGTGGAAGCCCTAAAAAATAATAATAAGTCATTGATATGTGAACCAAAAACTAAGGGTTGCCTATATTAAGAATAATGTGATCATGTTATTAAATTAGTTAGACCCATTTGTGACTATAAAATGTGTTTTTGGTTTATCATTATACCTTGGATCTCATCATGTATGATTTAGGCCAAACTAAGCCCTAGGAACTTAATTCTTAGTCTAGAAATGATCTTAATTTAGACTAAAATGATTGGTTCAAGGTTTGAAGAATTTATATTTATGGTTTAGAGTTTAGGGATTAAGAATTTTAAGGATAAGGCTTAGGGTATAGGTTTTAGGGTATATCTATATAATCATGTAGGTAATTGGGGAAAATTTGGGAGCCTTAAACCTATATATGTGATTAACAAATGTGAACTTGAGATCAATTATCCCCCACATCATTGTAGATTGAGATTATGAAGTCAATTATGGTAATGAATGATGTAATTTTAACCAATTTCATCCCTGTGAACTTAATGTATACTATAATATATAAAGGATGTTAATTGGGGATAAATTTATTATTTTAAGGTTTAGGGTCTATAATTTAAAGGGTTTGGGATTTAGGTTTTATGGATCAGGCTTTAATGTAAATGGTACAAGGTAACATAGGGTTTAATATATTAGATATAGGGTCCAATCACTAAGGTAATTAAAGAACATTTGAGCTACTTGTGAGACCTATATATGACTTAATTACCTTCATATTTGCATTTCTAATAAAATTATGGTTAATTATGCCATGTACATGTTTCATACATGTTATACAATTGATTGAGCCATAAATTTGGTTTAGGGGCTCAATTTTTCCTAGATCACATAGGTAATTACACAAATTGAATAATTGGATCAATACGTGATAGAAGATAAATCTTTTGATTTTACCCCAAATGATATATTGATATTGAAGGGGTTTAAATTGGCCTCAAATTCCTCCTTAATTAAAATAATTTAATAGTTCCTCCACTTTGGTTAATTAGGTTGAAGGGGCTCAAAATAGCCCCAATTTACTAAATAGATGTATAACTAGATTGGTACTCTAAAGGTTTTAGCCATAGGTTTAAAAAGTGCATTTTATGACATCTCATGATAAAATTAATTATATCATAAGGCATGTATATTTTTGGCATGTAGTGGGAATTAGGGCATATGGATTACAATTTTTTATTCTAGGGATTAAGGATTAGGTCATAGGGTTTAGGTTTAAGGACCTCTATTACTATCTAATCACTAGATATGCCATGTGTTTAAACCAAATTATTACTACAAAGGATGTTAATTAGGACTAATTTTAAGTTGGTAAATAGGAAAAGTAAATGGTTTACAATTTAGGGTATAGTGTTTAGGGTTTAGGGTTTATGGCTTCTAGATTTTAATGTATATACATGGTTTTGGGTAAACAGGGTCAATAACAAAGATAATTGAGGTCAATTTGAATTACTTGGTCTCATTTGTGACTATAGACTGTGTTTTTGGGATGCCATTATACCATGGATGTCATCATGTAGATTGAGTGAATTAGTCAAATGGGATAATCAGTAATGTGATTTAGGCTAAACTAAGCCCTGTGAGCTTAATTCTTAGTCTAAATGATGTTAATTTCTAGGCTAAAATGATTGGTTCAAGATTTAAAGAGTTTATGTTTATGGTTAAGAGTTTAGGGATTAATAAATTTAGGGATTAGGGATTATGGTATAGTTTTTATGGTATATAAGGTATAATCATGATGGTGATTAGGGAAAATTTGATCTCCTTGAATGTAGATCTATGAGTAAAGAATGTGAATTTAGGATCAATTATACTCCACATAATCATAGGTTGAGCATAAAAAGTTAATTGTGGTCATAACTAATGCAATTTTAACCAAGTTCATCCCTATGAACATATTTGTTACTAAATATAAAGGATGTTAATTGGGGATAAATTGATCCTAGAGGCCTAATGAGCCTCAATATAAGTAATTTCATTCATATGTTATAAATTGGGGATCCAAGTGCTCACCATATTTAAAAATAAGTATTTTTTCAATTTTATATGCAATTTGATCTAAAGGAGCCATGTGCAAGGAATTACATTCATATATAATCAAAATTGGGACTTACTTGGCCCTGATTACATAGCATATCAAGAACCAATTAAGTTTTTAGTTCCAGATGATACATTATTGGGGAAAATCGAGGTTTTCCCAAGGAATTGTGTCAACATAATTTTAATTAGGGCCCTAATTGCACACCTTATTCAAATAATTGAGTGCTTGATTAAATATAATATGAATCAGACCAATTGAAACCTTTATAAGGAATTACATCCATCTAATTTTAATTTTGATTCTGATTGTGTACCAAATTCAACTAAAAGAATATTTGGTTCAATATGATCTATGAATTTTAGTCCAAATAAGCTTTGTGTAAGAAATTTCTTCCTTCTAATATCAATAGAGGGCTCTGTTTGTCTTAAATACATAACATATTGAATCAACCATGCATTTAGTTTAGTTTAATATGAAATTATGTCCAACCAAGGCACATGCAAGTAGTTGAATACATCTAATGTCAATTACAACTTCATTATCCCTGATTGTAAACTATATCCATATAATCATGTATTTGGTTTTATCTTATACATAATTAGAGCTATCTAAACCCCATGAAAGTAATTTTGTCCATATAATGTTCTTTGGGTTCCATTAGCCCTGAACCAACTAAGTATTTAGGTTCAATATGATATGCAATTAGGGCCACTCAATCCCCAAGCAAGGAATTACATCCATATAATGTCATTTGGGTATCTAATTACACCATGTGTTAAATCAATTGATATTTTTTTTCATTACTATACATAATTGAGGACAACCAAGTCTTATGTAATTAACTGCTTCCACCTAGAATATCAATCAAGGAAATTTTCATCCCATACAATGAATTATGTCCATTTAATGTCTATTATGAATATTTTCCCCTAATTGCACATAATATTTAACCAATTGAGTATTTTGTTTAGTATAATATGTAATTAAGAGTAATTAGTCCCTATGAAAGGAATTACTTCAATATAATGTCAATAAGGGATTTGATAGCACACCATATTAAAAAAATTGAATATTTACTTTAGTCTAATACATAATTGGGGTTAAATGATCCCTGAGAAAGGAATTATGTATATATGATGTCAATTGGGTCTCTAATTGAACACCATA
The DNA here is from genome assembly GCA_037957365.1 of Torreya grandis. NCBI lineage: Eukaryota > Viridiplantae > Streptophyta > Pinopsida > Cupressales > Taxaceae > Torreya > Torreya grandis. Next base: position 2,995,783 of record JARHVA010001672.1, read on the forward strand.
TTATAAAAAACCAAGTATTTAGTTTAGTTTAATACATAATTAAGGCCAACCAAGATCCATCCAAGGAAATATGTCCATCTAATGTCAATTTGGAATCTATTGGCTTAATTTCACACCATATTGGGGTCAAAGGAACAATAAATTGATTCATAGGTTATTACATCTCTAATTATCATTTAATGCTATCAATTCTTGACAAAAACATTGGTCCCAAACAACAATCTTAATTTGAAACCAAAATTTAATCTTAAGACTACTAAGCCTAATGGATCCTATTTAGCTTTTAAGATGTTGAGGATATGTAATGTGATCTTGTTACTAATGTGATTGCATTATTAAATACGATGATCGTGTTAATAATGTGATCACGTTATTAATGTAATCATATTATTAATTCGATCATGGAATTCAAATTTGAATTCAATTCCCATGCCTTTTGTCTTAGAAATGGCTTGGATTCCCAAGCCAAAGGCTTTGATTATCAATTTAAAATTGAGTTTTGAAGGGTATGAAAATAAATAACAAATTTTAACTTTGATTGTCAAATACACTAAGAATTTTAATGTGAAAATTCAAAAACTTGATACCATTGTCATGACCATACTTTCCTCTTTCCCAAAATATTATTTTTATAATTTTTAGACTAATTTAAGGTTTCAAACTATATTTATTTCTAACTATGTATTTTTTAGGCCACTACATGCTGCAAACATACATGCCTATACATGTTCATGTAATGTCTTTTATTGATCCAAGTGAAAAATAAATTATATGGTGATATAGTAGGCCTAATTATACACAAATTCAAAAAAAAAACATTTTTTTTGAGGTATTTAGGCATGTTGCATAGACTACTCTGCATTTCTTTGTCATTTTTTTGGATTTAATTACTAGTAAAATTTATAAAAAAAATATTCATTGAAAAAATACAAAAAATATAGGTGACGTATTAGAAGATCATATCTAAATTTTTACCAAAGGGTTTCAAATAAAATTTAATGCTACTAAAAAAATGGTTCACATCACATCCATCTATCTACCATTTTTTCTAAAAAGAACACGAGCTCCTCTTCAAATTTTAGATGTTTGACCTAGTTATACTTGACCATTTTAAAAAAAATAGTGTTTTGAAAACTAGACTCAAAATGCTACATTTCATGTTTTTACACCATATTAAAATTTGGAGTTTGGATATATAAAATTATATATAAAAGTTCAAATTTCAAAAATTTCAAAAAAATCATGTCCACGGGTAGGCCACTTTTTGTCCCCCAACTTTGTGCACTTATCCAAACCCAAAAAGTGGATTGGGTAAGTCAAGAAGGATTCGAGGGTGTCAAATAAATTTAAGTTATTTTATCCCATTGGAGGAATGAGAAGATATTAAAATAATTGAACACCTTTCCCAAGATACCACAAATGGATTGTATAGTCTTGAGATGAGCCAGACAAGGAAGATGAAGGTTTTAGGCCTAATGGCTATCTACAAGCCTATAGTAGACATTATGACCAAAATTCCATTAAGAGAAGTGGAATAATGTTAAGAGTAATATTTAAAGGCCATGATAAGTATGATAAAAATTCATATCAATAATCAAGATCACCTAAATTATTAAACATAGTTGAAGGTAAACAAACAAACTTAGTCAGGAGATTTAACACATACCTATTACACAACTATAGGCAAGGTCCTTGAGAAGAATGAATGTAATGGGTTGGCCTATGAATGAGAAGTGAGGTGAAGAGAAATAAATAGACCTATTCAATTAGATATTAAGTCTCAGAATATTCTCATTGAGTGATTAAGTACTTGAAGGTAATAACAAGCTTAAAAGGCTAATTAGGCCTAGTAAGCCTAAATGGACATACACATATTTGTACATAAAGGTTTGAGTAAATTTCATACTTTGAGAATATTTTGAAGTTTAAATTATTCAAGAGGGTGAGTGAAAATGTGTCAGATAACTCCATGAGATTTGAGACATTGTAAAAAGAATAAAATACAAGTAAAGACCTGTTAGGGTTAAGAGATAAAGAATATGGGTAAACCCTCATACTAGGATTAGGGAAATTTCCATCAAATTAAGATTTAATTGTTTCAAAATGACCACTAGAACATCTATTATAATGTGTCTCAAACCCCACAAAGTTGTTTTGGACCAAAAACAAGCACTATTTCTCCTTTGCTCCCAAATTTACCCTTCTCAACCTCTTAGTTACAATTCTACTAACTTGAGGAGTGTTTTATTCACATGTAAACTTTAATGAGAAAGTGAATTGGGTTCCTATCTATTTTTTATATATTAATTATGTTATCTACTTAAAATAATTGGAATTGGTTAAAAAATCCAATCCCTTATGGCTATGAACAATTGCTAAGAAACTACGCTTCTTAAACCCTACTTAAACTCTGATAAGAGCCAGATGAGAGAGATAGTGATTTGAAACACTCCAAATGGATTGGATAGGAATTTATAAAAAATTAATGGTGTCTATGACTCACCTAATCATTTGATTAATTGCAAATTCAACATGTGTGAGTTGACTGTGTACGAAAATAGACCTAAAAACTCTTTCTTAGATAATTTTCTATGTTTTAAACTAGAATAACTCTCATAAATAATTGAAAAGGATAAATATTCCAATTTAAGGGTTATTTCACCATATTCAATTCATCTAATAAGGTTTCATAGTCTTGACATGGAACACATGTGACCAAATAGGTGTAGGTGGAAATATATGGCTCATATGGCTTCAAATTAAGTATAGGCCATTTTTGAAGTCCAAAGAGATAGAAATACATCAGATCACCTCTAAATTCATATAAAAATTAGTTAAAAAAATCATTGGAATCATTAACATAGCTTATAATTCATTCCTCAAAATTACTTGGTAACTTCATGGCAAGGAATCTCTCTCTCCACTCCATAGACTAGATGCAACTATATGGCTTTCATTGAATTGTTAAAGCCTCCTAACATGAAATGGAATAGAAATTTAATTAATAGGGTATAATTAAGGTTTACTATGATTAAAAACCATAACTACTTTGGAGGTTATACCTTGACCATCAAGTGATAATGAATTGTGAAGATCAACACTAGTCTACAGATGAAGAAGAAGCTGTGCAAGAGATAGAAATGGGTATAGAACATCCTCAACATACCAAGTGTTAATTTAAAGGTTTTTAAAAGTCCCCAAAATTCATATGTGTAATGTATTATATATTATTTATGAACAAGAAAGCATCTAAAACTGCCAAGAAGTCTTCCTATGCCATCCTTATGAAGAGGTTCATTAACACTTGTTCTCAATGAGGAGGAAGATAACAACACATTATTTCAAGTATTGGTGTAAATATTCCTCTATTTTTTATCTGATATGATCATGGAAATAGTTCATGAACTCTCTTCATATATTTTATCACTAACTTCTTCAATTTTCTTTTATAAATGTAGCATTGAGAGGTATTGTAATCATCCACAAAATTGGTATGGTGAAGGCCTACTAAATTCAATACTTATTTTACCTCTAAAATAATAATTCAATTTGATATTAGTCTATTAAAATATTGAAGTTATTTTTTGATATGGTTTGGTTTTTTAATATTAAGTGATAGTTTGCTTGCTTGCATTCATCCATTTTTTCATGCTTTTGTGTGAGCAATTTGCCTTCTAGTAGGTCATATGATGTGTATTTATCATCCTTATATGGTTTTAAGTGTGATAAAGGTTATTAGTATCTATTATTAGGCCTATTAGTTTTTCACCTTGAATACTACATTACATCTTACCTTCACATTGAATCACTATTGTTAGAAGGGTTGGTTTTGAGTGTTAAAATCATTTTTATAGTTGTTTTCATAGTGTAAATGTGAAAAAGTAGTGGGGTTATCTTTGGTGCATCACCTCTATATTTTAAATTTAATTTAATTTATCTTATATCCCTTTTCCTTTCAATAAAATAGGTTATTGATCATATTTAGGTTTTGTACATGGTAAATAGCCCATAATTTATGGATTCACCTTTGCAAGCATGTTACCCACACCTAGAGTAGGTTCCATGCTATCCCAAAATGAGAAGGATTGATTATTATCTATAGTGAAAATTTAGGTGATAACATTTCTGGCATGCCCCATGGGACATATGGTTCAAAAATTTGTCTAAGGTGGATTCTAGTATTGATAAATTTGAAGTTGTAATAGCTTCTTTCATACAATATCAAGAAAATTTAATAATTATTGGCTCTTGGTTATAGACTAGTGTCTCAATTTCATGCCTAAAGTAAACACAAAATCCTATACTAAAGGTTTTCCTTTTGAGTTTTTAGAGTTACCTTATTTTTTATTTATGATAAGAAGATTTGATAATACTCATCCATATCCAAATAAGTATTTTGCTTCTCACATCCCTATAAGGAGACTCTTATTGGGTCAAATTTTTAAGATGGTATCACCAATAAATATACCCTTTATCACCTTCAATGGTCAAATCCATATAGTATTTTCACAATATGAGGTTATGCCTATGGAATACCTTAAGAGTGTTCCTTCTTACATGGAAGATTATAATATTACCCTTATTGAGAATATAAAGAACATAGTAAACTTCAAAAATATACACAATATCACTAAATATGATGTAACTACTATGATATTAGCATTCTCCTTTAAGGGTAAGGATATTGATTTAAATGGGAATTTTAACCCTAATTATGTTGACTCATGGGATCACTTGGGTGAGATTTTGATGAAGATATTTGAGGACAAGAGTGATCACTTGTCATTGATCAAGAAACTAACACCATCATGAGGTTCCCTCAAGAGGTCATACAAGATTTTAACACTATATTTAAGAAAACATGGGGTAGAATTCTAAACTTGGTAAGAGATACTACACATCATGCATTTATTTATTAAATCAAGGATTTTAATAGTGATATATCTATGATGATACAATCCATTGGAAGGCATACACTACCTAATGCCTGTGAAATTTCTATCAAATGTTGAAAATTATCATATATATGCTAGGAAAATCTCTCCAAGACCCTTATACCATTATTTCCTAATGTGAAAACTCTTATTCCCATTATTGATCCCAACCCTACATCGAAGCATATGCAAGTTGTCCTTAACTATCCAAGTAAGTCAAATTAGGTAGATGTGACAAAGACTCTTAGATAAGAGATATAAAATCTCAAAATGCAACAAAAAAAATAACAATAGAGATCTCACCAAGTTTCCTATCAGACACATCATCCCTATTACTCTTACCAAGATAATATACCATCTTTTCAAGGCTATTTCAAGGGAAAGGATAGGTCACTCATGTAAAACCATACAATTGTCAAAAGCTAAATGCTCCATATACCTAGAAATATCTTTTACCTATCTAAAACAATATTTTTTAGGATAATGAAGAGCATATTCTATCGTACCAACCTTATGATCAATCTACTTATGTAAATGAGGCACTCAATTAAGCCTTTATGGCACAATGTGCAATAATGTCTGCTATGACACAAAATGAGTTACCTAGTAATGGATAGGTCAATTTATGGAATTTTAAATTATAATACACTTTGGATAATTATATATAAGAATATTCATGTGAAATGAGCTATCAAGGGCATCTAAATAAGGACTCAAATCTTATAGTTGCATTCATAAGGTCAAAGACAAAATTAGTTGAGGAGGAACAAGAGACAAGGGTCAAACTATAAACTTTCAAACATCCCAAGGGACATGTGTGTCTAATACAATCCATAATTATCTAAAAAATTATATATTTTATACTGATAAAGGTTCCTTCATACATCAAAATTTATAAGAGCTAGGCAACACTATGCCTACTAGTGGACAAAGTAAGGTTAGTGTCTATTTTAAAAACAATGTAGAGAAGATGAAAAAGGTCAATATAAGCATCCCATTATGAGATACATTATCAATCCCTAGACAAAGTGACCTACTCCAAAATAAATTTTCTAAATAAAATACATCTTCAAGACAACCTAATGAAACATGGGTAGTTTTAGCAAATGCACTGAAGTCTAATGATGAGAAGTCAATTAAAATTGAAAAATTAAATAAACCTCCTCCTGTATACCTCTATAATATCATTGAAGATTCATTTTTAATAATTTCTTAATTTGTAGTGGAGTGAGAAGATCAATCATGCTAAAATAGGTGGATAATAAGCTAAACTTTATGTATGAACCCAACTCCAAAGGTGTGTTGCAATTGGATGGATTAGTAGATAAATTTTTTGGAATAGTCAAAGGTATACAAATTAATCTTCATGCTTGTCCTACCTTTTCTATTTCATAATATTTTATGGTTGTGGATGTACCTCCCAATTTTTCTCTATGTTTGTTGAGGGACTTTACTACTAAGATTTGGGGTACTTGATTTCAAATTGGTCTTATATAGCATTTGTGACAAGATATGGAGCTAAGATTTAAATCAAGTCTAAACCTATAGCTAAGTTTCAAGTATAACATTATGTATCAAATACATCTAGCATGAATTTCAATATCATTGATGAGGGGGACCATACTAATGACCAAGAACTAGTTTTACCTCTTGATGGCATACCTGACTTTTTTCTAAATGAATGTGGTACTAAAAATCATGATTTTGATGCTTTCAAACACATTGAAGAGACTGGTTTAGGGGTATACTACATGCGTGAATAAAGATAAATCATACCATCCATTTTAAATCTTAATGAAAATGAAGAAGGAATGTGGTAATTTCTCTTTTATGGTTCAAGGGGGAAATAGAGTAGGCGTAGGTATAATTCTTGTTTCTCCTTCCAAGAAGAAGTAATTTTCTACCATTAAGTTCTAATTTGGTTTCTCTTACAATGCAACATAATATTAAGGACTTGTTCATGGCCTCCAATGTTCAAGGAAGATAAGTATAAAGTAATTGTAATCCTATGGTGATACTAATCTAGTATTATAGTAGGTTAGAGGATAAAATGCTACAAAGAATCCATTATTGAAGGCATATAGGCATAGGATTTGGGACCTTATTGAAGATTTTGAGACCTTTAACTTGAAGTCAGTTCCAGTATGATAAAATCAACTTGTTGATAGGTTAGAAGTAGTAGGGGCTCATTATAACATCTAAAATGATGCAAAAAGTGAGGAATATCAACATATAAAAGTATTGGTTAGTCCATATAGCCCATACAAAAATGCAAGTTAGAAAGTTTTTGATAGTGATAAACAAATTGCATGTTTTTATGTGAGTAAGTTGAATTATCCTCAAATAATTAGGCCAAGTTTCAACAATAATATGGTGAATAAATATTACAAATATAGTCCAATAAACTCCATAAAGTATTGGTGATGATTGATAGTATATCTAATGAAGAATTTCAAATGAAGAAAAAATAATGTAGGCATGTCTGCAAATGATGAACATTTTGAAAGAGTTGACATATTTAAGGATAAAATCTTCAATTTGGGAAAGGTATGTACTATTTCTAAGAAGTATAATTTTGTTGAATTATGTAGGAACTTTTTAGATGTCTTTGCATGGGAGTATGGTGATCTTAATGTTTTTGTCAGTAGACTAACTCAACACACCATTGAGTTGGACCCTAGTAAAAAACCAATGAGACAAAAACAAAAACCCATAAATCCTATGGTTGAAGTCTTGATGAAGAAATATTTGATCAATTTGATTAAATCAAACATAATTTTACCTATTAAGTAGTCTTCATGGGTTACTAATCTAGTTCATATGAGGAAGAAGAGTGGATAATTTATATTATGTGTAGATCTAAATGATTTAAATAGGGTGCCATTTAAGGATCATCATCCTCTACCTTCAATAGAGAAAATATATCAAATGGTTTTAGGATCTAAATGTTTCTCCCTCTTGGATGGAAATTTTAGTCATAACCATGTCTTGGTGAAACAAGAGGACCAATATAAAACTAACATTACAAATAATTTTGAAACTTATGCCTATAAGAAGATGCCTTTGGATATTTCAAATACAAGGGATAATTTTCATAAGGATATGTACATGGTCTTCCAAGGTTTGATCAATAATATTGTGCTTGTATACCTTGATGACATTAATGTTTTTTCAAATAATGCTAGTTATCACTTGGCTCACCTAAGACTAATTTTTGAAAGGTGCAAGAAGTTTGTGATATCTTTGAGCACACAAACATGTGTTTTTTCAATCCATGAGGGTAAGTTACTATTTCACATTATATCTAAGGAAAAAATGACCATAGACCCTAAAAGGGTGAAATCCATTTTGGCCTTGTCTCTACCATTGCATAAGAAAGGAATACAAAGTTTTCTTGAAAATATAAACTTCATTACAAGTGTTTATAACTAGTTTTTTCAACCTTATAAAAACATTAACAACCATATTAAATAAGCATCAATCATTCAGTCAAACTAAAGAAGGGAGAATCAATTTTATTTCTATAAAATAACCCATAACACAAGCACCTACCTTAATTAATATTGATTTCTCAAATTACTTATTTTATTATGATTTATCCAACATTGACACCATATATTTCATGTTTATGCAACAAAATATTCAGGGTACTGAGGCTCCCATTGCATTTTTTAGTCAAGGGATTGAAGGCTATGAATAAAAGTATACATTTATAAATATACAAGTCTTGGCAGCCATAAGAAGTATAAAAAAGTTAAGGCATATGTTTTTAAATAATAAAATATATATTATTTTATAAAATCCAAGCATTAAATACTTTATCCTCAATAGAGACCTGAATGAGAAGAGGCTAGGTTGGATTACTAAAGTAATGAAGTATGATATAGAGAATAAGGTCACTAAGTTAGTAAGGGGAAATATAATATATTTGAACACTTAGAATTGGACCTTGAAAGAAACAAGGAATAAGTTTTGGAACTATAAGATGAGCATCAAGAATTATTACTTTTAATAACCTACAAGTTGGATACAAGACACAACAAAATTCTTGTAAACAAATGATTGTCCAATGGGTATAGAAAAGTAAAAGAGAAGTTAATTTAGGATTAAATATATACCTTATTTTATTTTAGATGGGATATTTTTTAGAAAAGACATTAATGGTATGTTTCTAAGATGTGTTGAGATTGAGAAAGTAGGCATAATTTTAGAGCAACTATATGATGGACCTATAGGAGGTCACTTTTCTCCTAAAATTATAGCAAAAAATATAATGAGGGAAGGTTACTATTAGCCTATAATCTTCAAATAATCCTATGCATGGGTAAGAAGATGTTAAAAGTTTGATTTATTCACTATAAATTAAAGGTTATAAGCCTTATCCATCAATTCTATCTAAGTTGATCAACCAGTCATGAAATGGGGGATTGATTTCATAGGGATGATTAACCCCCCTCAAGTGTAGGTAATAAATGGATACTCATAGCCAATGATTACTTTAAAAGGTGGGTAGAGGCAACATATCTTTAAAAATATAATAAAAAATTAGTCCTTGAATTCTATGAGAGCATAGTGACTAGGTTTGAAACATAAACAACCATCATATCTGATAATGCATTAGCATTTCTTGGTGTAAATTAGGGTGAGTGGTGTTAATGTAAATCTATGTTAGGGATGTAATGAAAAAAATAGAATAATATATCTCAATTTATTATTTAGGCCCTTGAAGACCTTAGGGCTTAATTTAGTTTTTATAGAATAATTATATGACTACCACCTTTAGTCTACAAGTAGACCTTGTTATAAGGATAATAATTGATTTTTAGTGACACAATATATCTAAAATTTATTCTTGGTGTTATGATTAAAATTTATTTAATATTTATATTCTTTCCTAAACTTAAATAAATAGATGAATAAATACAGTGAGTAGTAATATAAGGTGATTCATGTCAAAAAATAAAAAATGAGAAAGAAGGGTTGAGCAAAAAAGGAGGTTGGCTTTGAAATAATAAATAACAACAAATTTCCTTTAGTTATTTCTATCAATAGTACAAATAAAAAAAAACATTCATGAGATTCCAGTGCTAGACTCAAAATACCATAAATGCAATGGTGATTTTGGGGTAAATAAAATGCTCATATCTGAGAAGTATGTCTTAAACATGGCTACCCATAATAAATCACCTTAAGCACATTTATTTACAAAGTATAAGGAAAACACAACATACGTAGAAAAAAATTATAGAATAGAATAAATCACAAACTAAAAAGATGCATTAGAAACACTATTATCCAATTTAACTATTAGAAACATGAAACCATCTATCATTTGAAAAATATTGAGAAACAAGAAAATATGAAAGCAATGAAATAGTGAACAAATTCCAACAATTCCTTTTTTTACTTGCATTGATTACACAATTTTTTTTCTCAAATACAAGTGAATTGGAAAACCCCTATATATATTCCTATTTAATTCCTAAGATGATTACATTGGTTACACAATAATCGAATACATGATAGTTGTTCATAGACAAAAGTTCCCCATGTTCCAAAAAACTAAATAATATTCCCTATTAAAAGAGGGAATATTTTATAATATATTGATCCAAAATATAAAATGAGATTCATCAAAGAAAATAATCCTGACAAATGGCTATCTTGCTCCTGAGGTGCCAGGATGGGATTCTACTAATGTGGATGATGATGAAGCTCCCACTGTAGTATTAAATCGAAGTGAAACCATAGTAGCTAAAGAGGGAATACTTCCTAGTGTACTTGAAGAGGAATAAAATATAAGAGGGTATAAATAGAATGAATCTCTTATAGTTACCATATGTGTATTTCTACTTACCTATTTCTTAACTTCTATTTACCCCCTCCATGACTTAGAGGATTTCTTGTAATCACTGTCAATCAATTTCAAATCTGTAAAAGGTTATTTTAGCAAGTTTATGGTGAAGTTTGACATTGCATCATACTTGTTAAGATAGGTCTTATAGCCTCATTGATTACCACTACATTCTATATTATTTGATTGGATGATGCTACCAAGTCCACCATTTCTTATTGAAAGGTTACTCCTTGAGCCAAAGCTTTCTTTCTAAAATTGGTGATGAAATTTTGGAGTTATGCTTTAAAAGCATTCTTGATGATGATGGTATCATCTCTGTTAGCAAGGTGAGTTATTGCATACTCCTTGAGTAGAGTTATAACTTTGTCACCTAGATGGGTGAGATACTTCCAAAAGGATCTCATATTTTCAATCCAATAATTCAAGGCTTTCCTTTTTCCAATGATATAAGAATGAGAAATGCTCAAATGCTCTAGGGGTACTAGGTTCAATTCCTCAAATTTATTCATCATAATGAACTTGACCAAGTTGATTAATTTTTTTATCATAAACCTTATAAGTACTCTTTGCCTCAATAATTTAGTTATAGACTTCATCCCCTTTCACTTTGTACTGAGCTAACATATTCAGAGTGCCAAACATAACCTCAAATACCCATTCTACCTTAGTGATGGTCTTCTCTATAAATGTGGCTTTGTTTTGATTTTATAGCTTAGTTTTTCTCTATTACATTCATTTCAAAAATTTTGTGGCTGCCTTCAAAGCTAAGAGGGTGTCCTCTACATACTATTGTTGTTGGATAGGTTTAGCTCTCTTATTCTTAATTAGTGCAAACATGGTTTATTGAGACTTATTTACTATTGTTTGATCTAGCTAAGCTAATTTCCTTTTTGGTTAGCCTTTTTATTTCTCTAAACTCCTTGTAAAACTTTAGTGAGACATTTTGGGGGTATACTATAACCAAATCTTGCCTCTCTATTATGACTAATTACTTTTATTATATCTAGGATTTATCTAAAGTATCACCCTAGGGCTGAGTGGATGATGGAAATTGATGATCTGGTGTCAATCCTTGGAAGGTAAATGTTTGAAAAACAACTGTGGAGATGACCATGATGAATAAAAAACTAGGGTATGAGGTAGGAAGTGTTACTTTAGAGGATGACAAAGAAATAGTGCTAGTTGAATCACTTACTAGGAATAAAGGAACTTGAGGTATGAAAATAATAGGCCTCCCCTTTTCTAATTGAGGACCAGGCCTAGGCATGGGCCTAGGAAGAATTTGTGTAGATTGGTCATCATAGTGATTTTTGAAGTGAATGAAACAAAAAAAGGGTTGACAGTGGGTAAGGGGATAGTCATGAGCCTAATCATTGGTCTAGTGAGGATATTTTAGGGCATTAGGTTCATGTTATGTAGTGTTGGGGGATCATAGAATATACCTAAGGGCTGGTTTCTTTGAAATAAGGAAAATAAACACATTCTTGACTTGTCATACATGGTTCCTCTTTGATAGGAAGCATGGGAGGCCATTTTGGTGTGGAAGTTGTTGGTGTTGTATTAGGTGGTGTCACTACCTCTACCAAATATGAATGAGGTCCCATTGAAGGTTATTCCTACATTTAGGTAACTATTCAACTTGGGATGGGGTTTTGGATGTAGCCTCTCAAATAAAAATATTGTCATTATGTTTTTTAGTCTTAGCTCTTCCCTTCCCCAAAAGTGGGAGATAATGCTTGTAAAATCCTTTGACTAGGACGAGGTTTAATTGGTCCATCTTATTCGACATTAACACCTTGTCTTATGTATGTATATACTCCTACCTATGCACTTTTAGGTTTTAAAACTTCATAAAAAATGGCATATTTCCATATTCATTTAATAAGTGGGATATTGGCATCTTTAATTCTTTACCTCACCTCTTAATCATTTGTGGCATTAATATAGAATCTATCCTCATATTCAAGCTCATGATGATAGGTGATACTCATGGTTGACATTTTTTTGATGCAATACTTGAAAGCAATGTGATCTAGGTCCCATTTCATATTGTCATACCTTTTCAAGTTTAAATTAGGCCTTTGCTTGACATCAACAATGATAGAATTCCATTTTTATATCATAAAGTAGGAAATGTTAGATATTTGAGGATGAACTAACCCTATCATTTTATTTTTACACAATCCATCGACCCATGTGAGTAGATTAAAATCAATTTATTACTCATTCAATTTATCTAAAACTATAATGGTAAAACTAAGGGGGGTTACTTTGATGAAAACTATCTTGATAATTGTGCAATTTGGTTAGTACTAATAGGCTCCTAGGGTACTTAGGGTTGCTTGAATTTCCTTTGATAGACTCAACATGGGACTTTCATGGGTTTATATGTCTACTATAGGTTAAAAATCTTTATCTATGGCCCTCATCTCCTACTTTTACTTACACACTTTGATGTTTAAGAATGTATGAGGCATAGTCCATTTTAGCTTAGGGTCCCAATTGGTGAACTAGGGAATTTTTGGGTGGCACATATGGTATACATTAGGTAGGACATAATGTGAAAATTATCCCCTTAATTGGACATGACTTTTTTGACTTTTGCTACTATATCATAAGACATAATTTATCCCAAAGGGGGAATCTTTACATCATCTTTTATCATAGACAGAAGTGGAATCCACATTACCTATGTCTTCAACCCTATTTTAACATTATTTTTCACCCTTGTAAGGGTTTATTCAGCCTCCCTACAACTAAAATATAGAATAGGAAAAACCACAAGTTGTGATTATCCTATGATAGTGTTAAACTTTGGGAGAAGGTTGACTTCCTCTTGATGGATCACCTAGACTAATGTTACTACTAGGAAAAGGGTTAGAAAGGGGGTAAAAGGATCCTAATAAATATAAAATATGATGCAAAAAATTAAATTATAACTCACACAAGCATGAAATATACACCAAAAAATCATAAGATAGTACTAGCTCACAAAATCTCAAAATCTAGCTAATGGCTTTCATGAACTAGGCTTAGGAAGTAAAGAATGACACAAAGAGGGATTATAAGATCCATACCAAGATTACATTAATAGTATAAATAACATAAATATATACCTACAAATAATTTAAAAATACCCTAAAATAGGTAATAAATAAAGACAATGGACATGGAAGATTCTCCTTCATAATGCCATCATGCACAAGCTCACTAAACATAGTTCAAAGACAAGAGATAGGTAAAGAAAGTCTTTATTGATTAAATAGGTCTTTCATAAAAGTTTTGAGAGGGTATAACCTTATCAAATGAGACTCTCTTACTCTTCAAAACTAGATAATCCTCGTTAGAGTCCAAAACCTGAGAGAGGGTTATAAAAGGGAAGAAAATAGGAGATATAGAGAAAGGGTGAAAAGATAAGGGGAGCATGTCATCATAAAACAATAAATGATCTATTGTAACCTTTCATGAATGATCAACCACATTTTTATCCAATCAAGACTAATCCATCATAGATAAATTAACCTTTCATTTATCCTAAAGGTTTTAAAACTTTCTCCTTGGTTGAGAAACATACTAGAAGACAATAAATTGCTGAGGATGTTGAGTCATGATCTTACCATGAAGGGAAAACCTCTAAAAATCTATTAAATTTTCTAATTTCATTCTCTAACCATCGGATTTCCCTCTTATAACTCTATGCCATCTTCCACTTGGCTTATTTATAAGGATAAAATCCTCATATCTTTTAATCTAATAGAGCCATAAATATATCTGTTTTGAGTGAATATATGTACCTATTTGTCAAGGATATGACCATGGTGAAAGATAAGACACTCATCTATATACCATTTATATCTACCTCTAGTCCAATCTTGGTCATAGGTGTACTATAGATTAAAAACCAATCCATTTATTGGTTTTCCTATAATTATCATGTTAATGAGAAGCCTATAGGCCTCATATATTCCTTTTTTATTTTTATTGGGTCTAAATAATCCTACTCTATCTCTGAAAATGTTAAAAGCCTAGAGCTTGTAGACACCTAAAACTGGCCACCAATAACCTCCAACTAGGCTTTTGGCTAATTTACACCCAAAATGCATAATTTGGCTTAAAAACACAAAAACATACTAAAAGATGTGAAACTAACATATTTAAGTGTTGATTTTGGCTAGGGTATCCCTAAATGGGGTAATGCAATTTATGAGCCAGCTAACTTTGATAAGATCATTTCAAGTCAAAATGCCAATTTTAAACCCACATGCTCTGGGCTGCTCTTTCCTATCAAATATTCTGCACAAGATGCATGCCTTTGTTATTTGTTGTCAGTAGCATCCTAAAAGGGATAATGGTTCCAATGCATATGACAACACCTTCTAATTCCAATCCAATCAAATTTAGGACCAATAAGAAGGCATTCTGATCAATTTGAGTAATTTATGCTCACAATGCTTAATCATACTTAAGAGCTAATTAAACCAAATCAAGTCTTAGTCAAAAATTCCATAGAATCTTGTTGAATACTTATTTTTAGAAATGAATATTGAATATCTGTGTCATCAAGTGACCTCATTTTTTGGGAAGACATCCCTAGGCCATAAATGCCATAAATATTAGGATTAATGCCTCCCATGCCTCATCAATGTCTTCCATGAAGCCCTCCATTCCTCTTAATTTCCCCATCTTCTAAGGTCATGATGAGGATAATTACAAACTTAATTACAAAAATCGAATTAATCTTCAACCACACATCTCAATCTTGAGATGGATGGTTGAGGTTGGTTCTGATTAAATCCAAAATTTTATAAATAAGAGGCCTCACAACATCATTTCTAAGATATTTTGGTGTAAATTTATTATGCTCAAATATCTTCAAGGATTTGATTATGCAAAGTTATAATTCCAAATTTATTCCAAGCCAAGCTAAGCCATAAGCCAAAGGTGCCAAGGAGAGATGGAGGTAGCCAAGCTTCCATTGCTAAGGACTTCATGAGCACAAGTTGAGCAAGCCACTAGTACAAAGGCATTTGGAGCATCCAAGGAAGGTGAAAAAACTCTTGTATTTGATCCCTTATTTTTTAGTTATGCTTATCATTTGATTTTGTTAACTAATCTCTCCCTAGTGTCTAGGCCTATAGATGTTATACTATTATTGTGTTTAT
The DNA here is from genome assembly GCA_037957365.1 of Torreya grandis. Taxonomy (NCBI): domain Eukaryota; kingdom Viridiplantae; phylum Streptophyta; class Pinopsida; order Cupressales; family Taxaceae; genus Torreya; species Torreya grandis. Next base: position 3,011,736 of record JARHVA010001672.1, read on the forward strand.
TTTTTTTTGTTTTCATTTTGGAACTAGCACCATACTAACCATCCTCTCTTGAGTCAAATTCCTAGATCACATAATGGCATGCCCAGTGGGACTAGACTTATATTACACCCGAAGGAGATCCTTTTATAACTATAAAGTATTTATTTAAGTCTTTAAAAGTCTTACAAATTTATTTTCTAACTTTATTTTACTAGTTTTGGTTACCACAATTTTTACACAGTAACCGACATCAGTAAAAATATCAACATTGATTACCTGACCTAACTGATGTCAATCAGTAGAATTGACATCAGTCAAATCTTAGTTAGCTATAACTAACATCAGTAGTATTAACTAATGTCAGTCACTATGTTTTTTCCAAAAACATAGACCCAGAGCTACTTTTCTAAAGTTTAGTGTTTCAAACTCAAAAGATCTTCAAATCTAAAGGACATGTTAACAACTTTATTGCAAGACCAAGCGGGTTTTTTTGCTCAAAACATGTTTAAGTCACTTTTTCATGCTTAAAGTTTGATTAGGAACTTTGTTTTGTTGTTTAAAAAAGAATTTAGATGTTTTTGGTGAATGTTTTTTAAAGTTTACAACTAAGACCAAGGGGTCAAATGAACACCAACAAACATTTCATTTGGATTTAAAATTAAACACACTTGTCAATTCTTGTTTGCAATAGTTATTTAGTTGGATTTTGTTTGGAAAAAAGAGGAATGTTGCATGTATGCTCTTCCATTTGTCCCCTAGGGAAATTTTGGAATCAAAAGTGCCATTCCTATTATAAGTATCTTAATCCAAGGCTTATAAATAAAGTCATCTAAAACACTCCCCAAAAACTTGTCAGATTTTGGGTGACCTTGAAAATGACCCTAAAGTCTTTCTATTTCATGTTTTATTTATTTTTATGCATCTTGGCTTATGAGGGGGACTTCATCAGCTCCCATAAGTTCTTTAGGGAATCTTTGACCTAGTGTTTCATCTCCTAGCATTGAATTCATTTTTCTCCTTTGGAGTTGCACACAGGATGTAGTCACACTTTGGACATCACACTACACTAAGAAAATAATAGGATGTAGTGGTTACAAAAAGGACTAGAAATTTTTGCAATAAGCCAAGTGATACAAACCCAAAATACATGATTTTTTTTTACATTATTTGGCATGAAAGTCATTGTGAAATTGATTCCTTTAGAATGATTAAAACCTTGCTAGTTTAGTCAACCCCACATTGACATACCCTTGCTAGGATTTGGATGATTATACTTAGTGTATTTTTGTCATTTTTCCTTGGTATGTTTTGAGACTAAAACTTATTTATTTATTCATAAGCCATGTCAAAATAATGTATTTGAGCTGAAGAGGGTAGTGTTATGTTACTCAAATTATGTCAAAACAATTTTGAGCCTTTTGAGTCTTTTGTAAACATAACATTGACCACATAATTCGAGCATGCTTACATCTTTAGGATACTCAATTTGTTTAAAGACTAGTTTACCTTGTGCTAAAAACCATTCATCTCAAACCATGTCATGTATACCATTTAGACCATTATTTTATGCCGTCATGTTACCCAATCTTGTCTAAATTGTTTGGTCAAATCCTAGTTTTCAATGTTGAGTTTTCAATTATCCTTGTTAATTTTGGATTCAAACATTGATTGATTTATTTTTAGGCCTTAATTCATGGGGCTGATACATAGATATTTCTATTTTGGGTTACATAACTTCATTAATTCGATTACCCAAATTTAAAAACTATTAATGGTTTATTTGTTTAAAGCCTATCCTCATCATTGTTTATGCCTTTATTTGGGAGAACACAACCTTTCTCAAAGAGACTTTTGTCTTATGCCTTATGCCAACTTATCATGTTTATGTTTGATTCCATGTGTTAGGTCTATGTCAAAGTTGTTTCCAAACTTATTAGATTAAATCAAATCAAATCACATCATACCTATTTGTTTGAGCCTAGTTTTTGACTCCATGTTTGGACAAAAGACTTAGCAACTCAACTTTTTTCCTTTACTAGTTTAGACCTTGTTTGGAACACTTTGACCTAGACCTTTGGCATGCTAGTTTTTATTTAGATGCTTGACCTTTTGTGCATATGAAATTTGACATTAGACATTTGACGTTAGGCTATTTTATAATAAGTCTTAGCACAAACTATTTTAGAGATACAACTCCACTTTCAAGCCACATTAGAGATACAACTCCACCCCTTTGACCAAGTTGGACCAAGTTTGAACCATTTTTCCTTTGGATCATTTTTTAGAGTTTTTAGAACTCTAAGCCTTTTTGTTTTCAAATATTTCAAAGTTTACATGTATATGTCTCACTACACTTATAACGGAGTCACTTACAATACAACTTATGATAAACTGGCCACACAAAATGACTTTTATGGCTTTAGTCAAGACCCCAATGATTCTAATATGGTTTGTGAGATAGATTTCTATCCACCTCATATTAATTATTCGTGGGAACAAAGTCATGAAACAAATTACAATCCAACCTAAGACCTTTTTTGGTATAAAGAGGCTTGTGAAGAGGACTTTATACACCCAACTATAAATAATGTTGTTTAGGATATAGATCCATACCCTCTTTGTAATAATTAGTATGTGGAACATAGTCAATAACTAGATTATGATCCAACTCAAGATTGGGATGGTTTATAAGGAAGACTTGGATGTTTTCACTTGTGAAAGAAATCAAGTTTCATGACATCCTTTTATTATCTGATCATTGGCTACCCCTAACCCTCCTTTGGTTTATATGAGCTATCAGGCTCTACAATATCCAAGGAATACCATTACCATTCCTAGACCTAGTATTTTGGCTTGTATAAGAAACCAAGCTCCATAATGCCCCTTCATCATTCTAGGACCTAGTCCTTTAGCTTGTTCAAGCAATCAAGCGACAGAACACCCTATCATTACCATCTTAAGACTTTGTCCTTTGGCTCATGCAAGAAATCATGCTCCCCAGTGCCCTACCATTATCCAACCATAGGCCATTCTTCCTCCAATACCAATCCTAACCAAATCTCAATCGATCCAATCTTTTGAAGACCAAGCTATGTTTAGAACTGGTATTTTCTAACTCATTAAAAACTAAGGCCAAGAGAACTAGCTAATCCAAGATGTTTATTTTAAATCAACCATTTTTGATAAGTCAACCTATGATAAATAACCTATTGATCACATCCTATTTGTTGAGGAGTCTCACTCTAATGAGCCAATATTTGTTGAGTCACTTCTTAATGATTATAAAACCTTTGGGAAAATTATTACCTCAACCATGTGCCTATTTTTTAAGATCCTCCTATTGATAATATAGTCTCTAAGGAGTTATATCTTGACCTTTTTCCCATCCTAGAGAAGTCCCACTTTGATAAACCAATCTTTGTGGATCCCATCATGCAATTATAGGTTTTTACTTATCTAATACCAGATATTCAACAAGACATCATTATAATAGAGTACCCATTAAATGAAGAATTAGAGTTAGAGTCAGGTTATATTCTGAAACTAACATCAGATTTAGCATCAAAATTAGAATCAACATCAGTCTCAACATTCGATTTAGAGTCCCTTGAGTTAGAATCAAATTCAGATGAAGAATATGTTCATGGCTATTAAAACATTGGTTAAACATTCCTTGTAGATTAATTTGAATAATATTATGATCCTTCTATATTTCTTGAAGATGAGTACTTCATCTTTGATACAAGTTATCCTAATATATTCTACGAGGATTGTGCAACCTCTCCCTATTCCATTACCATTCCATAGGCCATTACTATGAGCCAAAATAGCCATATCATTAACAGTTCATCTACCACAAGTGTCGATTTGGATTGATAGAATCACACTTTGTTAAATTACATCCATGGTGACATAGCGGATAAATAAGAGCAAGAAGGCCAAGATAACATTCATGTAGTATAATAAAACTCTCCTAGTGAAACTTTTTTATAGGCACTAGGGGACAATCAAAGTCATAACTTAGCATCTTCTAGTAAATTTTTTTTAAAAGTGCTAAAATATAATCAAAGTCAAAAGTTGACATTCCTTAGTGAAACCTTATTGAAGTCACTATGGGACAATCAAGATAAATTTATTGGTGAAAACCTCTTTGAGGCACCAATAGCTGAGCACACAAGTTCTTCACTACTGGATGAAGACAAAATCAAAGATCAAATAAACAAATCTTCCTATTTATAGCTTAATTAGATGGTAACTACTTTCAATCCCAAACAAAAACAAAAAATGATGGTCCTATCAAGAGAATAAGTCTTCATCCTCACCACAACCAAAGTTATGTCAAATATGGCATCAATAACATTACATGTGACTGAAAGTCCTAATCTTCAATTATTTCCCCACCATTATACATTCCATTATCATCAACCATTACATTTCACAATTAACCCTACCATCCATTATTTGTCCCTATTTACTATCCATGGTTTCACTTTCCTTTGTAGAGGATATAAAAATACCTTGTCTCAAAGTTTAAAATAATTAGAATCAATGACCAATGAAGATCACAAAAGAATTATTGACAACTAAATATGCATTAATTTCTTAACAGAACAAATATTCATATGAGGTGTGGGATAGTAATTAACATGATCTATTATTATATTTGTATCATTTTTTGATTAGGATGTGCATCTCCCCATCAACAAGAATAATAGAATCAAAAACCACACCCAAGCCAAAAATATGTACCCTGCTATTACCATTATTACATATCCATTTGCCATTATCATATACCCATCAATTCACCCCATCACTTAGGGGAAACCCTCTTGGAATTATATCCAAATTTATACCAACCCTCTTAACATTTTATCAAATTTATCAAATCATTATTAATCTTAGCAAAACCATACCATCCTACCATTCCATTCCTATGTAGACCAAAGCTTATTTTTAGTCATCTTACCCAATCTTATTTTGATCTTAGCTACTTCGGTTCTTCCTAAAAATTTTGTGAGAGGATTCTGATCAATTTTCAATAATCAATCCAATCCATGTTTCAATGATAGTTTATGAAAGTAGTGTGATAGTTGATTTGGAAAGATATCTTTCATCTTATATCTAAGTTTGATTATGTGAGCTTAATTATAACCACCTACGGCCAATCAATGTTTCACTAGTCTTGCTACTAATTATAACCACCTATGGGTAAACTATGGGCAACACTTGTTTATCATGCATTATTACATCACTTTGCCATTACTATTTTCCTTTGACTGGCCATTTGCTGGATTTGAAAACTTGTTGGGACCTAGTTGGTTTTTCCTCACCTTTTGTGTGTATGGAATTACTATGACTTGAGGTCATTTTAGGACTATGCAGGTCATGCTCAATTCATGTTGAGGTCACCTCAGTTTCCCTTTCCATACACTCACAATTTTTGGAGTAACCTAAGCTAAACACTCTCATCATTTTGCGATTAGGTATCTTGTCATTCTCTAATGAGTTAAGATACCTCAAAACTCCAAAAAAATTCATAAAATTTCAAAATCCAAAAACATTTATACTATCTAAGCTTAGTCAGTTATCCTTGATTCACCTTACTAGCACATTTTCATTGTTAGGATGCTTTCTTTTTCTTTTATTTTTAGGCTCTCTATTTGTTTGTTTATTTCAAGTTATTTGTTTGTTTGTTTTTTTGTTTTTTTTATCACTTGCTTGTTTGTTTACTTTCAACATTGTTTTCTTGACTTTTTCTATATCTATGCATTAGGTGATTATTTTCACACATTATTCTTGGGTCCATCCATATTCATATGTCAACATTATCATCATGGTTTTTATCATTAGTGCATTATTTTCAAGTGTTTATTGGATCGAGAGTTAGTCCTTATGCATATTTTGGCCAAGTCTTTATGGTGTTCTATCATGAAGCCTACCATCACATGCTACAACAAAAATCAACTTCAAGAAGGTCTACAATCAATGGAGCTACAAAAGTTTCTCCTTAACACCTTGGAAAATCTTTTCACCCATCTTGATCAAATCAACCCTTTGACCATTCTAGTTGTATCATTGTTAATCAAGATGAGCATCTCCTCATTAGTAGGTATAACTAAATCATTCAAATTGATTAATATTATTCCTCTATACACCTCTTTCATCACTTTGCATCCACTCATCTTTAATCTTCATTCTAGGTTATATCCTTGAGTTATGCTTGTTAATCAGACCTAACTAGGGTACAATCATCTTTAGCCAATCTAGGTCCTCGTAATGATTATAACCACCTATGGGAAATCATTATTTTGACTTTTATTCTTGATTATAACCACATTTGGGAAAAGGAATATCTTTTTTACATCAATGCATGCAATTCTTATTTGGACTAATATCAACTATGGATTAATTACATATTTCTTCTTGTTTCTTTTTGAGGGACCATCCATCAACAAATGTGATATGGCCACTCCCTTAAGGATGCATCATCATAGTATTCCTAAACATCTTTTTGAGCTTTGTTCTTCAACCATCATCTTATTTTTGGCATATAGGCCATTTTTAATTCTTTGAGAAGACATTACTTTACCTATAGTTTGTAACATCTTTCCAAATAGTGGCAAACTATAGACACCTAAAAATAGCCATCAATAACCTCCAACTAGGCTTTTGGCCAATTTACACCCAAAATGCATAATTTGGATTAAAAATAACAAAACATGCTAAAATATGTGAAAATAACATATTCAAGTGCTAATTTTGGCCAAGGTATCTCTAAATGGGGTAATGTAATTTATGAGCTAGCTAAATTTGATCAGATCATTAATTATCAAAATGTCAAATGTCAATTATGTATCCACATGCTCTAGACTTCTCTTTCTTATCAAATATTTTACACAAGATGCGTACATTTTTTATTGTTTATTAGCATCCTAAATGGTATAATGGCTCCAATTCATCTGATAATTCCTTTCAATTCTAATCTAGTCAAATTTAGGACCAATAACAAGGCATTCTGATCAATTTGAGTCATTTGTGCACAAAGTTCTTAATCATACTTAAGAGCTAATTAACCCACATCAAGGCCTAATAAAAAATTCTATGGAAACTTTTTGAATACTTGTTTTTATAAATGAATATTGAATATCTACATCATCAAGTGACCTCATTTCTTGGGAAGCCATCTTTAGGCCATAAATTCCATAAATATTAGGATTCATGCCTCCCATGCCTCATTAATTCCTTCCATGATGGCCTCCATGACTCTTAACTTCCCCTTCTTCCAAGGTAATGATGAGGATAATTACAAACTTAATTCCAAAAATTGAATTAATCCTCAACCACACATCTCAATCTTGAGATGGACAGTTGATGTTGGTTCTAATCAAATCCAAAAATCTATAAATAAGACTCCTCACAACATCATTTCTAAGATATTTTGGTGAAAATATATTGTGCTCACATATCTTCAAGGATTTTACTATGCAAATTTATAATTCCAAATTAATTCCAAGACAAGCCAAGCCATAAGCCAAAGGTGCCAAGGAGAGATGGAGGTAGCCAAGCTTCCATTGCTAGGGACTTCATGAGCACAAGCCGAGCATGCCACTACTATAAAGGTATTTAGAGAATCCAAATAAGGTGAACAAACTCTTGTATTTGATCACTTAATTTTTAGTTGTGCTTGTCATTTGCTTTTATTAACTAAGCTATCCCTAGTGTCTAGGCCTAGAGATGTTATGATATTAGTGTTTTTATTTCATTTTGTTTTCATTTTAGAACTAACACCATACTAACCATCCTATATTGAGTCAAATTCCTAGATCATAGAGCTCATTATATGTGTGGATATTCTTTAAATAACAATGATCATAGTCATGAAACAATATTGTAACCCCATAAAATATACCTTGTTTATTCTAAGAATTCAACTACAAGTCCTAACTAAGCTTTAATAGAGGCTCCTTTGAAATACTTTCTCTAGATTTAACTAGATCATATTTGATCTTAAATTTATGCATTTAACTACCTGGGTGGTGAGATATTTGAATCTAATGTGTCTTCTTTTGTGGCATTTCCTTTGAATAATTACTCCCTTTTAAAGCCTAACCATTATAAGAATAGATATGTATTCTCATCATGTGCCTTTTGGAGATTCAATCGATTCTTATCCATTTATTTTTTTCATGAGTCTCTAGCTTTTACCTTCATTATCAGTCATTTATCTTTATTAAATTGATCAAATGCAAACCATTGATCATGCCGCTTATCAACCTTACATTTATCCTAAGGATTTCATTTGTAGGGTGGCCTATTTACTTCATAATACTACTATTGAGGCTGATATGTAACTTGATAAGGTATATTGAATTAGTATTTCTAAATTTTTACATTTAAAAACTCATTTCCAAAGGATTAGAACATGCTCTTAAGTTCTTAGAAATTCCTATGTTTTTAGGAGTCACTAAAATGACTAGTGGAATCCTTTTTCTTGCTTTGGTGTATGTATGGTAGCAAGTGTTGGCATAAGAGGAATTAAAATAAGGGTAGGAATGGTAATAAGAGGTGGTTAAATATAAAAAAACAAAGGGATTAGTGGTATAGGTATGAGATTGCCATCTTGAACTAGAAAAGTTTTTGCTCTGATTGCCACCTCATAAGCATTTGGTAGTGTGTTTCCCCCTATAGATTGAATCATTATTACAATATAATTGTTGAGATCTTTCATGTAGTAAAGGAAATCAAAGTTAGGAGTAGGCCAAATAGAGATTGGGATTTTTTTTGATGTCTTGTGAAATCTTGTATTGAAATCCTTTCTTGATTGTGGTTAGTTATTCTACAAGTGATAAGTGGTTACTCTTGTCCTAAAATATTTTACACAAGGCATCACCTAACTAATCCCATGATGTTATGGAGTTAGATACAAGGTTTTTATACCAGTCTAAGGCTTTACCTTTGAAATAGATGGCTAAAAACCTAATGGACACATTTTCCTCATTGACATCATGAATATTATAGAAGTTGGATACATCCAGGAGGTGTCTAAAATCTGTTGAAGATTGGTCACCTGTGAAATAGGGCACACTCTTAAGAGATACTATTGGGATAATATCATATTATTGGAGATTCAATAGACTTTGACCATTGATATCCACAAAATGGAAGGATCTAAGGGTTTTCATGGTAATGAAAGGGGCTAAAAAAATCTTCTAATAGAATAAGAACTTGAAATTAGTTTAAGAATAAAGGTTCCTTTATATGGATTTGTGTTAACAAATCTCAAACTTTTAACTAAGTTTAAATGTAATTCAAAAGGAATAACTCTAGAAACTAATCTTGTAATCACATTTGGCATAAAAGGCAGCTAATTCTATACACCAAAATGTTGAGTGTTCTTTTGGAGCCACTAGATACTATTGTGTGAAAGCTTTAATTAATGCAAATTGATTAAACCAACACCAAACTTGACCAATATTTCTTTGGAATTGGGTCCCACTAGGTGTGCCAAAAATTATTGTAACATTAGTTTGTACCCTTGGAAGGGGTTATTCAAGATTTCTACAACTAATCTACATAATGGGAACAACCTCAAGTTGTGGGTATCTTATGATAGGGTTTGAATCTCTAGATAAGGCTAGATTCCTATTGATGGATCACCTAAACTAATATTAGTATTGGGAAAATGGTTAGAAAGGGGGTAAAGGGATCCTAATAAAGCTAAAAGTTGATGCACCAAATTAAATGATAACTCACACAAGCATGAAATATACATTTAAGAAGCATAAAATAGTACTAGCTCACACAATCTCAAAATCTAGCTAATTGCACAAGTATTGCATGAACTAGGCTCAGGAAGCAAAGAATGAAGCAAAGAAGGATTATAAGATTCACACCAATATTACATTAATGGCATAAAGAACAAAAATCTAGACCTAAAAAATAAATTGAAAACACCCTAAAATAGGTAAGAAAGAAGGACAATGGACATGGAAGATTCTCCTTCACAATGACATCATGAACAAGATAACTAAACATAGTTCAAAGGAAAGAGATAGGTAAAGAAATTATTTAATGATTCAAGAGGTATTTCATAAAAGTGTTGATAGGGTCTAACCTTATAAAATTAGAGTCTCTTTCTATTCAAAATTAGAGAATCCTTGTTAGAGTCCAAAATTTGAGAGATAGGTATAAAAGGGAAGAAAATATGAGATATAGAGAAAGGGTGAAGAGAGAGGAGGAACACATCATCATAAAATAATAAATGAGATGATGCAACATTTAATGAATGCTCAACCAAATTTTTATCCAATCAAGACTAATCCATCATAGACAAATTAACCTTTCATTTTTCCTAAAGGTTTTCAAAATTTCTCCTTGGTTGAGAAACATACTAGAAGATAATTTGTTGAGGATGATAAGTCATGATCCTACCATGAAGAGAAACCCTATGAAAATATATTAAATGTTCAAAATTCATTCTCCAACCATCAAATCTCCCTCTTGTAACTCTATGCCATCTTCCATTTAGTTTCATTATAAGGACAAAATCCTCATATCATTTGATCTAATAGAGCCATGACTATATATGTTTTGAGCAGTTTTTGGTGGCTATTTATGGAGGATATAACCATGGTAAATGACAAGAAACTCATCTATATCCCATTTATATCTTCCTCTATTCCAATATTAATTATAGGTCTACTATATACTAAAAACCAATCCATTTATTAGTTTTCCTATAGTTATCCTATCAATGAAAATCCTATAGGCCTCATAACATCCTTTTTAATTTCTATTAAGTCTAAATATACCTAATATGCCTCTAAACATTGTATAAGTCAAGAGATCATTATATGTTTATATCTTCTTTAAATAATAATGATCATAGTCATGACACAATACTATAACCCCAAAAAATGGACCTTGTATATTCTAAAACTTTGACCAAAGGTCATGACTGATCTTTAATGTTGGCTCCTTTGAAATACTTACTCTAGCTTTATTTGGATCATATTTGACCTTACATTTATGCATTTACCTACCTAGGTGGTGAGATATTTTAATCTAATGTGTCTACTTTCATGGAATTTCCTTTAGCTACTTACTCCCTTTTAAAACCTGACCATTACAAGCTTAGACATGTTTCCTCATCCTATGCCTTTTAGAGATTTGATCGATTATACTCCATTGATTTTTTATGGGAGTCTCTAGCTTTGAACTTAATTATTTTACATCAATATTTATCAACTTGATCAAATTTGAACCATTTATCATGCCACTTATCAACCCCACATTTATCCTTAGGATCTTATAATCAGTTTCATCTAGTTAATATGCTTGTATAGTGTGGTGGTATCACATGCAATCTAGCTCATTAACCCCTTGACCTCATGCACATTATCGATATACTTTATAAGGTTGAATGTACATCATTGATATTTATTAAATTGATCAAATATGAACCATTTATTTCCATTTAGAACCATAAGATCCAATGTGGTTCATTGATTTGCTCGACAGTCACCATGATCGAGATAATTAGTACCATTTAATTTGTCCTTAGGATCCTCTACCCTTTGACCTTGAACTCATCATTTATCCTCTATTTAAAAATCAAACACACACCATTGATCTATTTTTGACTTTTTAACTCTATCCTTGAATGAGGATCATTGATTTTCTTTTATGTGCATCATCGATCTTGATCTAGGATCTTTTGACCTAATGGCTTTAAAGAGATCACTTGTGTGCGATTGATTTTTTATCTCAGACCTTGAGATCTTGAAAATTATCAAACCTTTATTTCACTTAAATATTATTAAGGATTTTTGATTCCAAACAACTATTTCTCATATCTTGAACTTGACATCTCTTGGCACATCCCACATTGTTATGTCATTTTCAAAAGCTTATTCCTTCAGATAAAAAACTCTTCAAGGCACAAAATTTGTAGGGGATATTCTTTGGATAAAGTACATCATGTTCATGTAATATTTTAGCTCTATTTAACCTCCTAGGTGCACTTATGAAATGCTCAACCAGATTAACCTATCTTATGATGTGGCATGATGATTTGGCTCCTCTAGGCTTGTATAAGTTGTTTTTATCCCTTCAAATCTCTAATAAACTAATGAGACTTTGAGAAAACCTAATTTATCTCCTTAAATGACATGAACACCATGGAAACCTATTATATCCTTTTAATTAAAATTCTAGATCTACTTATATATCTACTTCTCAACCAAAACTTTGCTCAGCTTCTTACTCCATACTAGGACTTCTAAAATACTAATCCATCTAGGAAAATTTTTGTATGTAGGCCAAAATTGGCCAACAAGCCTCATGAAATTGATTCATCATGGCCATTTACATTGATACTCCCTTTCTAAATTATGTGATGGGAATTTGGATGATTTTGGTTTTGCATACAAACTTTCCTTTGTTATTAGCCCAGTCTCTTAAAACCTCTCTAATATCATGGGTTTGGATCCATTGAGTCATAGTTTCCTGATTGTATACAATCTGTAGTTTGGGAAAATCATAGTAAGCCTACAAGGTTAGCTTAAATATGAAGGTAATATCTTGTCCCAAATTCAAATATTTAATCATATTTTTAATGCACCTAGATTGAATAAAAATATGGTAGACTAAGTATATACAAGGGATTACCTTTAGGTTAGATGCTACTTTGTGCAAGCTTGTAGATTTGAGTACCAAAATATCTAATCTATCCCTCGCTTCATTTAATTCTTATTCACCACCACTATATTATTTCTTAGTATTTTATACATGGTATACCAAGTAATTATAATTATTATCTTTGGTATCCAATGCAATAGAGTCAAAATTTCTATCCCAAAAGATGATGTTTGTCCCATGCAAATAGAGGAATGGAACTTGTTACTATTTGTTGACTCTAAATGTTTCAACTTCAGCCATGGTTTCAAATTATAAGATTGAAAAGCTTGAAAATTGATTTAATGGTATAAGAATGCACAAATTTATTTATAAAAAATCATAGAATGCTTAAAAATGCTTAGCTGATAATAACTGAAGGTGAACTTATTGCTTTGAGATGGTAAGCTTCAAATTTCAAATTTAGAATCAAATTGAGAAATGTGAGTCATAAATGACAAGTGTTTTAATTTTCCTTGATTTAAAGTTAGGTTGGCTATTCAATTTTATTCTAACTAATTCAAAAATTTACTTTAAGAAATCAACTAATCATTGCCTTCACTCTTTTCACATGTCTTATCAGTATAGTCTTGACTTTTTTAGTGAGGTGAATTGGCTTTATATATACTATAATGAGCCCCATTAGCATTTAATTCTCACCTAAAACTATTTATTTTTGGATAGTTATATACCACCTTGGTAATTATTTTTGACATATACTCAACACTTATCACCCTTTTGGGCACTTCAAACTTTTATTTCAAATATTAAATCATTTGGGTGGATCATGCAATACTTTTCAAAATGTCACATTTTGATTGGGTCACTTCTTATTTAATCATTTCATGGATCAGCCCCTTCATCCTTTGGTTTATGTGGAATTTTTACTTATACTAGTTTTACGGGTGGTGAGTTATTATTATCTCAAGCTATCACATGACTTTGTTGTATGAAACTTTTAATGGACCCAAATGTTTTGACACTTTGACAAGTGTTTTATTTTGATTTGATCACATTGTCATTAGGTTTTATGGATTTTTTGATCTCATTATTTCCATGAGACATGGGTCCATGTGTATTCATCCCATTAATTCCAAATACTAAGTGGCTTCCACATTGAATTTATCTACCCAAGATTAAGCGACCATTTACCATGTGCCACCTTATCATGTAATCATAATATTTTGAAATTAAAATTTTGCATCTTAACTATGGGGGGAATGATTAAGCACTAAGTGGAACTATTTAATAGGATTTAATTATTATAAGTCTTTAGAAAATAATAGGATCCTTGAAAGGCCATGACTAGGTACTACTTGGCATGTTCTAATTGAGTTGTACCTTCATCTTGAGATATAACATTATGACTGAGTGATAAGTGGAAGACTCCCTTTGGGTCATGGGGTTATAAAATTTAGAAGTTCCTTATAAACTAAAACATTGTTTCTAAATGACAAGTGTAAAATACCATTGGGTCATGGGGTCATGAGATTTGTAACTCCTTTTTAAACTTGGAATGCCATGACTGAGTGATAAGTGGCACACTCCTATTAGGTTATGGGGTCATGAAATTTTTAACTTACTTATGAGTTAGAATATTGTGACTAAGTGATACGTGGTATATTCCCTTTGGGTCATGAGGTCATTAACTTTGTAACTTACTCATGAGTAAGAACATTATGATTTAGTGATAAATAGTATACTTTCATTGGGTTGTAGGGTCATGAAATTTTTAACTCTTTTATAGGCTAAAACACCATGATTGAATGACAAGTGGATAAATCCCATTTGGTTATGGTGTCATGAAATTTTAAAGGATAAGATAAATATGAAAAAGTTTGAAACTTGTGTGGCTGAGTGACTAATGCATGCAACACTTCTATGTCTTAATTGAGGCTGAGCTGGTGTCAGACCCCTACCAAATGAAAAGGTGTGAAAGTTGGAAAATCATAATATAAAAGAAAATATACATGTCTAAATTCATAAACTTTGAGCACAAAATCTGATTTTGCCCTTAGTTTAAAACTTAAGATCAAGGCATGCCAGTCTCGATTATGAATTTGGTCATAGTTAAGATTAAACCATGATTTGAAAACCTCAGTTAAGTAACCTTGATCGAGTTTTATGGATCATACCTTGGATATTTGAATTTAACCCCTCATAAGATCACTTTTAGACAAATTAGAGCATTATAAATATCAATGAACTAAACATTAATGAAATATTTAAAAAGTACCTCATTAATATTTATCATGGACTAACATGACTCTTAAATTTTTTTAAGTCATACAAAGGGGAGGTTTTAGTCATGAGATACCAATGGTAAGGTATATTTTAGGGTGAATGATATAAATTTTTCATGGGGTCCCCATTTTCCAAAAATGAGTCATTTTGATCTCAACAAATGGTGACTTCCATAGGAAATATACCAATATGTTAGAATTTAGATATCATGGATTAGAATATAATCCCTAAGAAGTCATTCCTTGGTGGATGTAGAAAATATTAAAATTAATTTTCCAAACTAATAAAATTACATTTGATGGATTAAATCCTAAAAATATAAAAACATTCATACTATGTATGTACTTTGAATTGATTGACCAGTATGCCTTTGGGTTTTAGAATCAACAACTTCAAGCTTCATGGCCTTGAACATAGGTTCTGAGCAAGAACTTTTTAGACATATATAGTTATGCTCATATTTTAAGGGAGTGGATTCATAATTTATCTACTTACATCTAGGCATCCATAGCCTAAAAAGAGATACCTTTGGCTCCACTCTAGGCCTTGACCCACTACCAGCTGATCGTACATAGCCCTAATGAAGGTTACCCAAATCACCTTGAAAGGAATGCAACTTATAGTGTCAAGTCTATTTCAACTAGATACACATATATTTTTATTTATTTTTTCAAACCCTTGAAGGTTAAGAATCAATTTGTTGGCCATATTTTAAGGGGTTTCAAAACTTTTTCTCAATACAACTCACTTTTAGTGACTAAATTCTACCCAAACAATCTTGTGATATGAGATTGAGTTCTAGTATGCATGGATTTAAAAAATATTTAGACCTTCATTCTATCATATGTATTATTGTTAGAACTAGTCTAAAATCATAATAGAAGCACAGACTTCATGAAATGACAACTTTAAAATTAGATCCTTCCAGTTTTCCAAACCACTACCTAGTGTAGTTTCTCACTTTGGATAAATAGTTATTGGGATGTGCATAGGATTTAACACTTCAACTCTTTAGATTTTTTAACTTGGGGAAAATGAAAGAGAAACTTGGGACACTATCCATAGGTGTTATTATTAAGATACAACACATAGTGACTAATCTAAGGAAATAAAAGAACTAAAAGTAAACACAAAATGAGAAATCAAAGTATAAAGGAAACTAACCTACGTATACATATGATACACCAAACTAACTCATAGTCCTTTGGTTGGGGTGAAAGGGGAAGCTAATAAGTAGTGCTTCAAGTACTATTCATTCACTACTAGATCTAAGTCTTCTCCTAAGTCTTTTTATCTAAATGCATTATCACCTAATATCTTTGTAATTTAATAAAACCTAATATAAAGGGGAATGCATTTTTCATGCTATCCTATTTTATCATGGTCTTTGTCCCAAAGTAATACCAAGTCTAGAATTTATAATGTTTTGATTTTAGCCCTTTTCTCAAACTGCCTTTTGACTACATTATAGTATTTGCTGAAATTCTTGAGGGATTCATCTTTGGAATCTTCCATCTAGATTATATTCAATATTATAAATTAAATTATTTAATTTTCATCCATATATTAAGCCATTAAATCATAAGTAGTTAGTTTCAATGTGATGGGAAATATTGGTTGTTTTCCATATTGTAGTAAAAATGGAGATGACTTCAAATCCTGCTTGTATTTAGTTTGATATGAAAAGAGAACATATTTAAATAATGAACTCAATTATTTTAGATTTTTATCCATTGACTTATTTATTACATTAATCAGGTTCTTGTTTGTTGATTATGTAACACTAGTACCTTACAGATAATAGTTCAAGGAAAACTTGACAATAATCTTATTATCATAAGCCCACTTTATGAAATTTTTAGATCAAAAAGCCAAGACATTATCACATACCAGAGTTAAAGGAGTACCAAATTTGGTAGTAATATTTTCCTCCAAGAATTTGATGACATCAATTGCCTTGTAGTTCGTAGTGGGAATTACTTCAATCCACTATGTGCAGTAATTAGTGGCTATTAACATGAATTTTTGGCCTGCCAAAGAGTTGGGATGGATGATTCCAATGAATCCCAATCTAAAATAGGCAAATGACCTTATTTAAATCACTAGTTTTAAATACATGACTTCCCTTACTTCTTTACTATCAAACACTTGATATTGATGACATGCTCAAATGTGATCATGTGCATTCTTGAATATTAAAGGCTAGTAATAGCCTATTCTAAGTATTTTATGGGTAATGGTTATTCTTGAAGGATTCCCATTTACCAATTTCTCATGAAAATTATTGAGTATGTTTGTATCTTCCTTTTAGGAGATTCATATCATTTAGATCCCTTCATAATTTTTATATAGAGTACTCTTCTTTTGATCATAAAATGCAAAATTTTGAGCCTGAGTTCTCTCCTCTATTTTCTTTTCAACTTTGGGGGGTAAGCACTATTCAATAGGCAAGTGACAATGTCCTTATGTTAGTGTTCACTTGAGACCTATTTTGCTTCCACCTACAAAACATCAATATGAGGATTAGTCTTAGTAATCAATTAAATTAAACCTTGGCCCCATACCATCTTGGTTGATTTAATTTGTCTATTGTATTCTTGGAGCTTAGTCATCCACTTCCCTCATCTTTCCCCTAGCTCATTTTTTCTGAGCATAAGCTTAATGTTAAGGTCATGTATAATGGCAGGAGTCTTGTTTTTGAGGATGTAGTGTTTGAATTTTTTTATGAAATTTACCAAAACATATGCTTGTTTATCTAGGAAAAAATATCTCAATTCAACATCCTTCAATTTT
Source organism: Torreya grandis (assembly GCA_037957365.1). Taxonomy (NCBI): domain Eukaryota; kingdom Viridiplantae; phylum Streptophyta; class Pinopsida; order Cupressales; family Taxaceae; genus Torreya; species Torreya grandis. Next base: position 3,029,427 of record JARHVA010001672.1, read on the forward strand.
TTACTCATGAAGGAAATAATGTGTTCCTTACTTTATGCATTAAAATAACAACAATCATGTGGTTAGAAGAAAAATACTAGAGGTAGAAATCCTTCCCAAAATCAAAGATAATCAATACTAGTACCCGTACTATGGCTTCCTTGATGTCTTGGAAAGATTTTTTAGTCTCAGACATCCATTAAATATTTATATCCTTTTTCAACATAACATTTAGGTATGTAAAATTTTTAGCGAAACCTATAATTAATTTGAATACAAATTTAATTTTTATTAAAAATGATTTTAAGTCTTTCCTACTATTAGGAAAATCAACCGTAAAAATAGTGATAATTCTATTTGGGTCAATAGCTATATCATAATTCATGATTATATACCCCAAGAGATTACCTTTGGTTACATAAAATATACTTTTATTGGGGTTCAGATAGATACTAAAGGTCCTACATTTTTCCAAAACTTGTTGGAGATGCATCATGTGATATTTCTTGCTCTTAGAGAAAATGATTAAATCATCCATATAAATAATAATCCACTTACTAATTAATAGTTGTAATTCATATCCATAGCATGCTAAAATTTATCTTTGTCATTGATAAGTATGAAATGCATCCTTCTATATGTGAATGTCACCCACTTGGTCATGAAGGCAATCCTCATCCTATCTTATTTGTTGACTAGCACTTGGTTGTAGCCTGAGAAGCCATCTAATAAAGACATCATTTGAGAGATACTAAACATTCTAATTGCCTCATATAAAGATTTAAATGTGTAGATATCCTTTTTTGAAGATCTCTTGAGGTTTTAGAAGTCTATGCAGAGTCTAATTTCACCATTCTTTTTTTGATCAGGACTAAGTTGGCTACCCATATGGAGTATCTGATTGGGAAAATAATTATTACATCTAGTAACTTCTTCACTTACTTATAAATTAGTGGCTCTATAATGGTTTATATGGGTATCTACCTTTTCCTAAAAGGGTTTCATGATTAATTTAAAGGGATAATGTGAATGATGACCTAGGTGTCATATATTTTGAGATCTTTATAAGACCATGTAAGGACATCCTTGAAGTTGGAAAATATTTTAGTATCTTTAGTAAACTCTTCCTTAGTATAGACCTTCCTAATGTTGATATTATATGGGTTACTCAACAAACCTAGATTAATCTTCTTATAATATTTACCTCTTAATTTGGGTGCCTTGGTATCAATTTTTAACTTATCTTGATTTAATATCCTTCCCAGAGAGACTATCCCTTAAGAATTCTATTCTTATTAAGTTGGATTACACCATATTCACTAGTTTTAACTTCCTTTATAGACTCTTCTTCCTTTTTTTCAATTATATGTGAATCACAGGCTCTAGAACTAGTCATTAAATTGATGACTTGCTTACCATCATCAAACATCTAGAAGTGATTGGCATTATCTAGCACATAAGGGCATGATATCATTTTGATTATAAACTTATAAAATTCAAGGGCCTCAGGTGGTGATAGATTTGTCATTTTAGAATTCAACACATCTGCCAACTAATTTTGATACCTAGGTAGAGAGGTGAAGTTAAATAATTCAAAACACTCAATAAAATCCTAGGGTCTAGACTTATATTTCTTAAAATAAGAAATCTTGCATTGATACTAACTATGTACCTTCTTAGTGACTAATTTTTAATCACCATAGACTCATAATTACCTTACATTATTCTTGATGGTGAATTGCAGTCCTAAGATCAATGCCTCATACTCTACAAGATTATTAGTACATGGAAACTAAAGTCTATAAGACACCAAATATTGTATACCCACTAGATTCATCAATATAATATCTACCCCTCAACCTTGTTTAGCTCTTGTATCTTTGAATTACATTGTCAAAAATCCTTCATCCTTGGCCACTCAGTTACTTTCATTTGAATAAGTAGTATTAAGAATCATACATACCCAAGTCTATGGATTGGAAATTTACCTTTTCATTCTTGGAATTATATTCTATTATCACAAACTTCATTCTCATATCTCATTTAATTTGGATTTGATTGATCACACACATTCAAGGTATCCACATGTGCAATCAATCTATTGACATGTATCTGGTCAGGGATTTTGTCTAGTCTTACTCAACAACATCCTATATGCTTCTGGGATTTATATGACTTGAATGTCGATGAACTATTGTATCAAAAATTCATGAGACAACTACATTCAAATGTTCAAATTTTCTCATACCACCTTAACCTTTGACTTGTCTAGATAGACAATAACTCTGTGAAAATTTATTAGACTTAGTTAAAGATTTTTAAAAATACCTATGGGCATTATGTTAGAAGATTCCCTAAAATTAAGTAAACAATTATGTACATTCTTCCCAAAAATTCTAATAGTCAACAAAAACAGAGGAAACATGACCTTAATCTTATACATTACCACATTCACATTCATGTTTTTAGATTTACTGTTGTTTTATTTCTCAATTAATGATTTTAGTAGTAAATCATGATGCTCAATGATTTGAGTAAGCTCATGTAAGGTAATATTTTATTTAATATTCTTCATGTCTTCTAAAATGTTATATCTAACTTTGAATCTAGTTGTAGGAGACTCTATGGTTGGTTGATCATCATTTCCCTTGGGGGAGGAGGATCATTATTGGTTCTATGATCTAGGTGAGTCTCAACTTTGTTAGGTGGTGTGGAAGTTGTCATAGGTTTATTTTGAGCTCTATTAATTAAGACAAAAAAATTATTTTGGTATTTTTGGAAAGCATGGAACTAATCTATGTTATTTTTAGGATCATTCTCTCTTTGGTATGCAATCTCATAATTTTTAACCATAAGATCCACTTTGACAAATTTAGACCCATTGTTAGTCATTCTTGTATTTTTAAAATTTTGGATATTTCTTTCATTATCTGAGACAACATCATAACTTTATAGCTCACCTTGGAACATTTAAAAAGGATTAAAAAATTCTATGTAGTCTAGCTCTCCATGTCAAGCCATGTTATGGACCCTACACTAATTGGTAAGGCTAATTTATAAATATATTTTTATCCATATTATTGGCTTAGGGATCATTGACATTGTTATTATTGTTAAACTAGTTGAAAGGTATATTATGCTTTTGAAACATGTAATTTATATTAGAAATTTCCCCATGTTTCTCATTTGTCTTTACAAATTTAGAATGTCACTACCTAGTTTTTGTATATTCTATGAATTGATTCTAAGTATTCCTTTGAGGTCTCAATCTTAGAATTCTAAACTAGGTTATGGACAAAATTTTGGGTATTAGAGTTGTTAACAGGGACCAAAGATTGACTATTGTTTTGGGGATTAGCCCAAGCATTAAACTGATTGAAGAATCCTAATTGTTGACCAGGAGATGCTTTAATTAATGGAAATTAGTTAAGGCTAGTTATTTTCTTTAACATAGGTAAATTTTGATTTGTGTTTGGAACTAGGTTGAGATAAAGCAAAGCTAGGTTGATGTTTAGGATAAAAAAGGTAGGGTGCTCTTGTAGGTACATTTTCTAATCATTGTGTATGGCCTCTACATATATGAGTGGTAGAATATTGAAATTCATGGCCCTACATAGAAATATGGAAGTCATTGGGTTTAGGGCATTTTTTTAAATTTCAAGTGTGAAGTTATCTATAGGTTGATAGGGAGCTATGGTGAGGCTATACATCTTATAGAATTTAGGATTGAAGGTTCTTATGGGCTCACTTGAGTCTCATTTTAGGATAATGAATTATTGGTAAATAATCCTAGGGATAATTACCCTTCCAAATTATGAAATGAAGGTATCATTAAAATGGTTCTACCTTATGATGAGATCCTCTAGCAAATTGAAGAACCCATCATAGGCAGCTTCCCTGAAGGTAAATAGGAAGAGTATATAAGATACATCTTTGTGGATGATGTTCAAAAGATTAAGAGATGCCTTAAATGACTTTATATGTTACTAATTAGTTATATCTCTAGAAGGATTTAAAAGGGGGAGGTAATTTTCAAGGTTTTTGGGCAAATCATGCACAGGGTCAAGCACATTCACAGAGGATCCTCCTAGTTGTGCCTTAACTAGATAGATGTAAAATAGAGGATACAAAAGATGGTTCACTATAGTGGTAGGGTGGTATTTGGAATTTTGACATATCCCTTTATTGGTTCTACCTTTATTATGGGTTTCAAAATATCCAAGGGGGTCTCTATTTTTAGAGTAGGATTTGGTCTAGATACTAGGTAACTCTAAGATGCTAAGTAATGGATATATGCAAAAAATAAAAAATATCATAAAGTTTCATCAAATAATATTAAATAAGGTAAATATTTGTCAAATAAGCATAAATTAACCCCATAAAAAGGCCTTTAGCCAAGTAGAGTGGTCTTATTTTACCTTTGTTGATTTATATCCTTCAAAACTTCAAATATTGCACAAACCTTTTGTCAGAAACCTAGTTTAAACTACAAAGATCAACATTGAACAAGATATTTCAAATAATTATTAGTGTATTATAATTATCATGACATTTTAGAGAAAAGAAAACCTTAATTATATGTGAATTATCCAATTTTATATTTCTAAAGCCTTGGCTTAGCAATCTTTCATAGATAATCAACCTAGAAATTGCTCTTTACACTTATTTACCACATATTTAAAGCTATTAGTTAAAATTATGTAGACATTTTTAAATATAGATGAAACAAACCCTGATATATTCAAATAGTTTGATAACATGCCCATCATTAATCTCTTTAGATGAAATTTAAATAGATTAGAGGGGCAATGCCAGAATGTCTTCAGACATGCACCAATCTTTCAAGGATCTTTTAGAATAGACAAATACTTCAAAGTTTACAAGGATATCATAGAATATGATGTGAATATTACGTATTTATGCTAATGTTTTTGTATTTAAATAAATTATTTTATATTTTAACTGAAATACACTCCAATTTTACTCAATACAAATAATCCAAAACTCACCAAGGTTAGACTATTGAGGATGAACCAACCCACTCCTTTCATTTTCAAACAATTTGTCTACCCATATGAGTAGATGAAAAGTAATTTCTTGATCAGTTATTTTATCTAACACTTTAATGAGAAACTTAAGATGGGATGTCTTGATGCCAACTATCCTCACAATTGTGCAATCTGGGTTGGTACAATAGGCTCTCAGGGTATTTAAGGTTGCTCAATTTTTTTTGATATATTAGGCATGGACCTTTCATGGATTACCCTGTATACTATAGGGTAGAAATGTTTATCTATAACACTCATCTATAACTTATACTTGTACACTCTAACCTTTGATAAGGTATGAGGCATAGTCCATTTTAGCTTGAGGTCTTAATTAGTGAACTGAGGGAATTTTTGGGTGGTGTAGATGGCATCCACAAGGTAGGACATCATGTAAAAATGATCCCCATGATTGGCCATGAATTTTATGATTTGTGATGATATGTTACAAGACATAATTTCTCCTAAATGGGGAGTCTTTACATAATCTATTATCATTGACAAAAGTGGAATCCAATTCTCATCCACATGACCTATGTCTTTGTCCTAATGCAACTAATTCATCATGGCTATTCCCCTTTGTACTCCCTTTTTGAATTATGTGATATTAATTTAGATAACTTTGTTTTTGCATCCAAAATTTTATTTATTCTTAGAAAAATATCTTAAAACCTCTCTAATGTCATGGCTTTGAAGCTATTCGAGTTGTAGTTTCTTGATTATATACAATCTCTAGTTTGGGAAAATAATGATAAGCCTAGAAGGGTAGCTCAGTTATGAAGGAAATATATTGGCCCAAATTCAAATATTTAATCATATTATTAATTCACCTAGACTAAATAAACATATGGTAGACTTAGTTTACACAAGGGAGTACCTCTGGGTTAAATGATGCTTTGTGCATGCCTGTAGATTTGAGTTCCAAAATATCTAATCTATCCTCTACTTCATTCCATCATTATTCATCATCATTATCTCGGTCCATAGTGTTTTATATGTGTTATAAAAAGTCATTATAATGTTTATCTTTGGTAGCTAATGTAATAAAGTTAAAATTGGTATCGTGAAAGATGATGTTTATCCCATAAGAATAAAGGAATGAAACTTGTTCCTACCTATTGACTTCAAATGTTTTAGCTTCAGACATGGTTTCAAATTTTATTATTGATGATATTGTGTATTGCTTTAATGTTAAAAAAATGCATATAAATCCTTATAAAAAATCATAGAATGCCTCAAAACTCTTAGCAGATAATAACTAAAGGTGAACATATTACTTTGATATGGTAAGCTTTAAACTTCAAATTTAGAATCAAAATGAGCAAAGCGAGTCTTAAATGGCAAGTTTTTTAATTTTAATTTATTTAAATATGGGTTGGATCTTCAATTTTATTCTAATTGCTTCAAAAATTTACTTTGAGGAATCAATCAATCACTACATTCACTCTATCCACATGTCTTATCATCATAGGTTTGACTTTTTTAGTTAGGTGACTTGGATTTATATCCACCAAAATGAGTCCCATCAACATTTAATTTTCACCTAAAACTATTACTTTATGAATAGTTTTATGCCACCAAAAAATGACCTTTTGACATGCATTCAACACTTGGTGCCCTTTTAGACATTTTAGCTTTTTATTTTAAATATTAATCCATCTAGGTGGACTACATGATATTTTTCCAAGTGACACCTTTCAATTGGGTTACTTTTTAATTTAATCATCACATGGATCCACCCCCTTTATCCTTTAGTTGACATTGCTTTGGGACTTCTACTAATTTTTTAGGTGGTGAGTTTTTATTGGCTCACGCTATCACACAACTTTGTTATATGAAACTTTTAATGGATCCAAATATTGTGACACTTTACCAAGTATCACAGTTTTATTTGATTGTCTAGTTTTTGGGTTTTATATATTTTTTATCATATTCTTACCATGGAACATGGGTCTATATCTTCATCCCATTGCTCCCAACTGTTGAGTGGCTTCCACATCATATTTATCTACCCAAGATTGAGTGACTAACTACCATGTGTCACCTTGTTTTGAAATCATAGTACTTTGAAATTAAAATGTTGCATCTTAACCATGGGGGATGGGACTAAGTGACAAGTGGAAAAATGTAATAAGATTTCTTTATTGTTAGTATTTAGAAAATAATATGATCCTTGGAAGGACATAATTGGGCACCACATGGTGTGTTTTGATTGAGTTATAACTTCCTCATGAGCTAGATCATCATGACTGAGTGGGAAGTGGAAAACCTCCATTTGGTCACAAGGTCATCAACATTAGAAATTCCTTAAAAACTAGAACACTGTGACTATGTGATAAGTAAAAAAATTCCCCTTAGGTCATGGGGTCACAAACTTTATAGCTCTTTTTTAAAATTAGAATGACATGACTAAGTGATAAGTGGCACATTACTATTGGATCATGGGGTTGTAAAATTTTTAACTTCCTTGTGATCTAGAATAACACAACTAAGTGATAAGTGGTATATTCCTATTGGGTCATGGGGTTTCAAACTTTGGAAATTCCTCATGATTAATAATGTCATGACTAAATGACAAATGGCACACTCTCATTGCATCATTAGGTTTCAAACTTCTTAACTCCTTTGTAGGATTAAATGTCATGATTGAATGACAAGTGGTAAACTCCCATTAGGTCACAAGGTCATTAACATTGAAAGGATAATAAATTTTCAAGAAAGTTTGGAATTTTATGTGGTTTCATAACCAATGAATGTGACACTACCACATGTCAATTGAGGCTGAGATGATGTCCATCTCCAACCAATTGAAAAGGTGTGAAAGTTAACAAATTGTGAGATAAAATAAAATGGACAAATCTAAATTCATAAAATTTGAGCTTGAAATATGACTTGGGCATTAGTTTGAAACTTAAGATCATGACACGTCAGTCTCAAACATGAATTTGGTCATAGTTAAATTTAAACCATGATTCAAAAATATCAATTAAGTAACTTTGATCAAGTTCTAAGGATCATACCTTGAATATTTGAATGTAACCCCTTGTAATGTCACTTTTAAACAAATTATATAATTAATGAACTAGACATTAATTAAATATTTAAAAAGTACCTCTTTAAAAAATTTCATGTACTAACATGACTCTTAAATTTTTCATGTCATATAAAGGGGTGGTTTTAGTCATGGGATACCAATTATAAGGTATTTCTTAGGGTGAATGATCCAAAATTTTCATTGGGTTCCCATTTTCCAAAATGGGGTGTGATGATCTCAACAAGTGGGCTAGTGAACATGGGATATACCTAAGCACATATTATAAGTACTATCCCCAAGGGAATGGGTTTGCTTAGTCTAAAAATAAAAAAATGATCAAGAAAATTAAGAGTTCAGTTGATAGCAATCAAAGGACTTCACATACAAAGTTAAATATTGCCTTATGGGCTGATAGAGTCACTCATTATAGGGTTATGGGTGATTCACCATACATGTTTGTATATGAAAGGAAGGCCAAATTACCTATTTCTCTTAAGATGCTAGAATTGGAGTTAGCACATCAACTAGACCTAATATAAAATGACCTAATAGAGGTGAGGATGGTAGAATTTATGGAAATAAATGAGAATAAGGATGAATGCATGCATACTTTAGAGTACCACCAAAAAAAAATGAAGAAAGTCATTGATAGGAGAGCTAGTGAAATAAATTTCCACAAGGGTAATCTTTTTTTGATGTGGTATGAGGAAAAAGACAAACCTAGTAAAGACACAAAGTTTGACACATTATAGAGGGGGCCCTATGTAATCATTGGCTAAAAATAACACAATGTCTTCCATATATCAAGACTCAATTGAGAAGAATTTAATATATACATCAATGGGATACACTTAAAGCCTTGTTACTGAGGTTAGTTTATTGTTTTGTATATAATCTTGTGTTGTTTTTATTTTATGTAAGTGATTGGCATAGTGTTTTGTGTAATCTTTATTATGTGGTTTTCACTAAATGACTCTGACATGTCGTGTTTTTCCATTTATTGTGTGGTCTAGTGTGAGTTTGAGTCTTTATCAGGTGTATCAATTATCAATTTTAGTTATAGTCATGACTCCATAGACTAATGGATGTACTAAGTGACTAGTCAAGATGCATAGTAATCATGCATTCACATGAGGTCAACAAAGATGTTAGCCATAATTTTAACTATCATAGTCTATTTATAAAAAAACATGTCTTGTCTAGTATTCACCTTGGTTGTCAAGCTTAAAAACCCATCATAAGGCATGTTTAGCATATTTTAAGGTATTTTTGACAAGTTTAAGGTAAGTTTGATTTCTAGTATCCTTCTTGTATAATCATGATGTGCCTTATGTCAAGTAGGTCAAAGAGTTTCAAAGGGTTTAAAAGTCCTTGTTGAGTCATCTAGTCCATGTCAAATTCATTTTATGTTCCTTTTAATATATTCAAGTAATTTAAAGAAGTTGAACATCTTGTTATAACATTGAATCTAATTTTTAAAATATTTCTTGACCATTTTTAACATCTCAAGAAGGAATATGGTAAGAAATGATAGGTTTATAGAAGAAGGAAGTGGTTGACACATCACCCCACTTCTGTACAAGCATGAGAGAGCTCCAAAAACACATGTCACTTCATTTAAATCAGGTTTCAAGACAAAATATGGTAGTTATAGTAAAATAAAAGAGGTTTTTAAGAGATATATTCAATTTTTTAGAGTAAATACTATGATCAAGGAATTGAAGAAGGGTGGGTGGATCATGTGTTAGAACAAGTAAAAAAGCTTGAATAAAAACACACTAACATGAATAAAAATTACTTTCCTATATCATAAGGGGATATTAGTGAACAAAACCAATTAGAAACACAACTAAAATTCAAAGAATACAAAATTCCTTACCTTCCTTGAATTGTATAAATGATGTGTTTGTTTGGCTTATTTAGATTGTGCTCAAAGAGTCTTTGGCAAATTGAGTTGTGTGGATACTTCTCTCTTTAGCACCATTGGCTTGGATTTCTTGGTATGTATTATTCTTATGATTTTGGAATTATAACACTATTGTCATGAAATTTTTATATAAAACCATCATTATAACTTTACTATATCCAAACTCTCTAAATAAAGAGGTCTAGGCTTGTATTTATAGGTTTAGAAACTAACCCCAACCTAAGGTGAGCTTGTGTTTAATTAGAGATTAGAATGGGTTAAAACCTAACCTTAGTGATTTAATTAACATAAATAGAGTTAAAAGGTGTCAAATGGTCATTATTAGCAATGAATAGTCATGTTGAGATATTTATAGATATTTTCAAAGGCTTGATAACTCATAAAAGGTAATTATGAAAATGCTATGATGTTTACATTTTTGAATTCCCCTTTTTATAATTGAATTAATTACTCATGGATAATTAAAATATTGATTTTATTAGTTTTTTCATGTTAATTAATTATGTTTAGGATTTTTAGCATTTCAAGATTTGATTTATGTGTGCACTTGCCCCATTTAATTGGTCTATAACCCAAATTGCATGTTTTAATACCATGGAATGATTCGAGATGAATCCATGAGAGGATTTTTTTTATGGTAGGATACCAAAATTAGGGATGTATTAATGAGATTATAATACTTGATGAGTGATTCACAAGTGAATTTAGGATGTTTAGTGATTATTAGGCTTAATATGCAAAGATTGGTAAGAATCGGTCTATAATCTGGTATGAAGCCATTGGTGGACAATTTTAGGTGTCTAAAAATACCACTTAAAGAAACTACTATGGATCCATCCATTTTATATAGGTAAAAATCCATGCATTTTAGGAATTTTCAAAATCAAATAGAACAAAAACCTACTCATTCTTCCTATCACTCTCTTTGGTAGCTCCAAAAGGCACTTCAATTTTTAGTTGGTATGGGGAAGAGAGAGAATGTTTGAAGATTGTATATTAGTAATAGTATGGGTTATATATGTCCTTAAAATTTTTGGAATGAGTGTCCTATTTAATCCCATTAACTCTATGAACAATTACTAAGAGTGTAAGGGGCTCACAATGCCTTATTCATCCAAGTAGTACTTAGGTTTACCTCTGTTTCTCTATCCTAGAGGTATATGGAATAAAATAGTTATGTTCAAGTTATTTAAGGATTAAAATAGGAATTTATGGTTTTAATATAATTAGGTACATCATATTAATAAATAATATTTATCAAGAAAAAAATTCCTACTCCTTGTTGGCACGTTACATTTAGGATTGCAAGTAGGTTTTAAACGAGTTCAAGTGTTTTATTTCCTTGATTGGTCTTAAAATAGCCTTAATAAACCATAATTATTAATAAAAAAATCTTGATACCACCTATAAGCATTATATGAGCCATGAAATTGAGGGAAGAAATAATATCATGCATTTCAAAGAATGGTTATAGGTGATACTCTAGGGTAGACCTTCTTGAGGCCATTGAGAAATAAAATAAGGGGTTTCTAATGAGGATATAACATTTGCATCTCCAATTTAACATTAATATATATATTTATTCAATTTAACTCCATCATTCATTGGAATAAATTAGTCATGAGGTAGAATAAATGAAGTCTCATGCGCATCACACACATCCATAGGTTTACCTGTATGTGGATGAGATATGAACTCTAATTTTAAAATATAAGATGAATATGAATGGTTTAATAGGTTTTATATACCTCATGATATGATTTTGAATAATTTTAATGTCTTTAAGGTCATATAGAACACTTAATAATCAATAGACCTAGATAGACACCTAAAGGCAATGTTGAGAGAGTGGACTAGAAACTCAAGTTTGTGTTTGAATATTAGGTTATGAAAGTTCAAAAAAGGTAAATAAGTTGTATAATATATGATAATAGTTATTAAATATAAATATTTAGTAGGATTTAATAATCTATTAGTGTCTTGGATTGAAGGATGACCTAAGCCTATTGAGAACCTAAGCCCATTAAAGTAGTATAGAAAGCCTCAAGGATCTTAAGAGTCATCCCATATAAATAAATATGGAATTAGTTTCCAATTAATAAAAATGAATAAAAATGTGAATCATATAAAAATTGGGCTCACATACTCATTTTTTTCTACTTAAGAGTAACTTTGTGTTTGGTAGAACCCAAAAAAATGAACTGTGTGAACCTAATAAGTGGATTAGGTAAATCAAGAAGGCTATGAGGGTGTCGAGGAGGTTTTAGGATTATTTTATCCCATTGGAGGAATGATAATATATCAATAAAATTAAAAACCTTTCACAAGATACCACTAATGGATCATTAAAACTTGAGATGATCCAAATAAAGAAGATGGAGGTTTTAGGCCTAGTGGCTATCTACAAACCTTTAGTAGGTAGTATGACCAAAATGACATAAATAAAAGTGTAATAAGGTTATGAGTAAATTTGAGAGTCCATGATAAGTATGATAAAACATCCTAGTAATGATCGGGATCATCTAAATGTGTAAACATAGTTGAAGAAGGTTTACAAGTAAACTCAGTCAAGAGACTTGACATAACCTTATTACACTCCTACAAGTAGGGTCCTTGAGAAGAATGAAGGGAATGTGTTGACCAATGAATGAGAGGTGAGGTGAAGAGAGAAAAATATACATATTTATTTGTATATTAAGTCTAATAATATTCTCATTCATTGATTAAGTATGAGAAGAAAATAACAAGCCTAAAAGGCTAATTATGCCTAGTAGGCCTAAATGAACATACACATATTTATACATGAAGGTGTACAGAAATTACAAATTTTGATAATATTTTTAAGTTTTAAGGATTAAATGGGGTTATTTTAATTTTTTTATATATCTCTATGAGATCTAGGCCATTGGATAAAATAATAAAATGCAAGTAAATACCTATTAGGGTTAAAAGATCAAAAATATGAGTAAACCCTCACACTAGGCTCAGAGAAGTTTACATCAAATTGAGATGTCATTATTTAAAAATGAAAATTATAAAATATTTTATGATTTGTCTCAAACCATAGTGAGTTTTTTTGGGCCAAAAAATAAGAATCATTGCAACTCTACTCCCAAATTTCCCCTTCTTGACCTCCTAGTTACAGGTCTCCTAGCTTGAGGAGTGTTTTCTTCATGTGTGAATTTCAAAAATCAAGTTCATGGGGTTAAAATATATTTTGGATAATTTAATGAGGTTATCTAATAAAAATACTTATAATTGGTTCAACAATCAAATCCCTCAAGGCTATGAATAATCACTATGAAATAATGTTTTTTAAACCCTACTTAAACCTTGATAAGATCCTGACAAGAGATATAGTGATTTTAAGCACAAAAATGGATTATATGTGACCTTAAATGACTTTAATGTTTTATGTGACTCTCATAATCATCTAAATAAGTGAAAATTTGGTGCATGTGCTGAAAGTGTATGGAAATGGACCTAAAAAACTCTTTCTTGAGCTAATTTTCAAGGTTTTGAACCAGAATAACTTACCTAAATTATTTTAGAGGATAACTAGGACAATATAAGGGTTATATCACAATATTAAATTCATATAATAAGGTTTCATAGTCTTAAAATGTAACACAAATGATTAGATAGGCTTAGGTGGAAAAGTATGGCTCATATGGCTTCAAAAATGTTGTGTATAAGCCATCTTGAAGTCTAGATATCTAGAAATACATCAAAGAACATTGAAATTCCTCTAAAAATTATTAAAAAAACCATGTGAGTCATGAATTAATGAAAAAATATTATAATTCATCCCTCAAAATTACTTGGAATCCTCATGGCAAGGAACTCTCTCTCCACTCCATAAACTAGCTACAATTATATGAATTTCACTGAATTATCAAAGGATCATAGCATGAAATGGAATATCCATTGAAGTAAAAATGTCTAAGGAGGGTTTGATATGGTTAAAAACTATAAATACTTTTTATTTTATACTTTTAACATCAAATGAGAATGAATAATGAATAATGAAGATCAAAACTAGTCTTCCAATGAAGAAGAAGTTGTGCAAGAGATATAAATGGGAATAAAACATCCCCAACATACACGTGTCAATATGAAGTTTTGTAAATTTATAAAAAAGGAAAATTTAACATTATTTTGAAGAAGAGTTATGAGAAATAATGAAGTTAAAAATTATAAGGAGTCTTCCTACACCATCCTTGTGAAGAGGTTCATTAACACTTGTTTTATATGAGGAGGAAGATGACAACACATTATTTCAAGGATTAGTGTTAATATTACTTTGTTTTGTAGTGAATATTATCATGTAATTAGTTCATGAAATCTCTTATTATATTTTCTCTCTCTTTCTTTATTCAATTTTATTCTATAAATGCAGTCTTGAGAATATTATAATCATCCACAGAATTGGTATGACAAAGACCTACTGAATTTGATACTTGTTTTACCTATAAAATAAGAATTAAAACTAATATTTATATCTTTAAATATTTCATTTAGTGTTTTATATGTTTTTTTTAATAATAAGTGATAGTTTACTTCTTTGCATTCATCCATTTCCTTATTGTCTTTGTGTGAGCAATTTGGTTTCTAGCAAGTCATATGATGTGTATTTAGCATCCTTTTATGGTTCTAAGTGTGATAAAGGTTATTAATGTCTATTATTAGTCCTATTAAGTTTTAACCTTAAATAATATATTTCATCTTACCTTCATATTAAAACACTATTGTTAGAGGGGTTAATTTTGAGTGTTAAAATCAGTTTTGTAGTTATTTTCATAGTGTAAGTGTGAACAAGTAGTGGATTTATTTTGGTGCATCGCCTCCATATTTTCCATTTTGTTTCAGTTCTATCCTACCATTTTTACTTTCAATAAAATATTTTATTTATTATATTTAGGTTATGTACATGAAAGTTATCCCATAATCTAGAGATTCACCTTTTTAAGCAGGTTACCCACACCTATAGGTGGTTCCATGTTATCTCAAATTGATAAGTCTTGATAAAAATTATATAGGGTGAAAATTTGGGTGATAATAAGAACCAATTTTCATTTTTTATTTATTCTATAAATATTCTAGCCCCCATTTTACACCATCAGTTCCAAATACTACAAGTGTATATGTCAGACCCACTTCCACTCAATAAGATCTTCCCTTGGCCAAAAAGTCAAAAATTTATTACAAGAGGAAGCCTAGATTTATTAGGGCCCCTATGGATATAGTTGATCAAACACCAATACAAGAAGTTCCTAAGTGTAAAGGTGAGAATGAGGAACTACAAAAGGCCAAAATTTTGAGTCTTCAAGGACTAAAAGGGAAAACACTAATATAGGTAGACAAGTCAAGTGAGTAGAGTGATCCTATAACTACCTCAATCAATTTTGTTTGTTTAGTCCCTATGATTTATATTGTCTCTCCTATAGATTTCATTTCTTTAGATCTTATTTTTTATATTTATACTTTTGAATCCTCAATCAATATTATTTTTGGTGTCCCTATTATTTCTACCTCTTGTTATTACTTCAATCACAGTTTCTCATGTTCCCTCTATGTCCGAGGAGGTATGTTTCAAGAAGACTAAGGGATAACTTGATAGTGATAAATTGCATGTATCTTCCACTCAATTATGATTTTGATGCCTTATTCGATAATAACCCAGGCTACTTTTATTGCTATTTCTACCAAATACAATAAGAATCTAACTTATACTATACTTTTAATTCTTCAGTTTGGTAATGTAGATTGGACTAAGATCATCTGTCCCTAATTACCAAACCCATTATAGGTATAGGAATTGATGTAGTATTTAGGATATGTTTTGATATTAACCACTATTGATAACATATATTCATTAGATTCCATATAACTAGTAATCCCATAGTGAGTTGTAGAGCTAGAAGTCTAATCTTCCCAAAGACCCAATCTGATAATAAATGAGCTCCCTACTATGAAATCTATTTTTGAGAAATCAATCATTACCATTTAGAGGGTCAAGAAGAGGAAGATAGAAGATGACTCTAGCATAGGCTTGGTATTGAAAGAAAGGTAGGATGTGTTTTCACTATGAAGGAGAAAGACTAGGAGACTTGGGTAGTCTCTATATAGTCAGGATTTCAAATCCTACTAGAAGGCAAATACAAAGGCATTATTAAAAATTTATGAAGGCAAAAAGTAGGATAGACAAGAGTTATAACAAGAAATGAAGTAGGTAAGAGATGTTCCTAGGGAGATTTAAGATGATGTACAAAACACTACTCATAAAATTTAACATATTTTGGAAACTATTGGTTCAATGAGGGTTGATTTGTCCCCTCACAATGTTGAAATTATAAAAATATTTAATTATTTAAAACAATATGAAAATAAGTTGAATTTCCTTGTATTGTACACAACCAATAAGTATTACATCCATCTTAATTTCATGACATCATTGGAAACATCCAATGCTCTCAATATGGTGGTCATTAAGACATAAAAAGTTATAGAGTGGGTATCAAGAATACAAGCCTTGATTCCTAAATTGATAGATAAGGAAAAAAGAAGTATTTAAATTTTAGATGAGTTAAACCTTTTTTAGGCCCTTGATTCTCTAGGAAAATTAATAAGTATGGTCAATTTCGATCAGATACTATAATAAGCATTAATTTTTTTTAATAAAAGTGTCTAGGGATGCACATTAAAAGAAATTGACCAAGAACTGGTATTTGCTAGGAATAAGGTCATAGAGGTAAATATATTTTGGGTGGAATTTAGAGCCATAAAGATAGAGCATGCACATTTTCTATCTCAAGTCACTAGGGTATTTATACCCTTATTTTTGAACATGGATACAATAAGGTTACAATATAACATTGGATAAAAGCACTACCAAGAATTGGAAGAAAATAAATAAGCTATGGTTGGGTCTTCTAGTTCAACTATACCTTCCTTTATAGTCCATCTAATGCCTATCAATTGAACCATGTAGGAACCATCAACTAGTAAACCTTAGTTTCTTTTATTATTTTAATATGTATTTTGCATGTAAATCAATAATGTAGCTAATACATGTAACAATCAATTAAATAAATTTTTAAACATGCACATGTTTCTTGGATTTATAATATTGAGTCTAATTTCAAAAGACTTGGTTTTGGCTAAGTTGAGACATGCATGCATAAATTTTATTAATTATAAGTCTCCTTATAATTATCATTAAAATATAATTTTATACTTTTGTATGGATTTGGAGGATGAGGGGACCCCTCCCAATATATACATAAATATATATGGAAGAACATCAACACAATTGTGTCACATTAAAAACAATTCAACCAGCATTAAAAAAAATTCCATCCCTTTTGAAAATAAGAGGATTATATATAATCCTCTTATTTTCAAAAGGGATGGAATTTTTTTTAATGCTCGTTGAAGTGTTTTTAATGTGACATGATTGTGTTGATGTTCTTCCATCCAAAATTTGCGTAATTAATTGTTTTTACTTTCTTGGTTGTTTGATTTAGTAATTTGAAGTGTGTAAATGCTATAGAGAATTCATTTTTGATATTTCTTATGTATGTTGATTGAATATGTGCAATAAATATTGGATGATTTGAAAATATCACTAATTAAATGCAATAAGGTTAACTATTTCAATTCTCTAAGTGTGTATAAGTGTTTTCCTTGATATTTTTACATATTTATTTCTCACTAAGCAAACTATTTGATTATTTATGCATATTTATAGTTGACAAATTTGGATTTGGTAATTTTAACTAAGCTTTGAGATATATGTTGTAATTATATAGTAGGATATTGCTTAGGTTACATGATTACATTGTTATGAGTTAGATATAGTGTATATGTTTACATTATGATCATGTTGATTTGTTATTTCAACTATATTTTATGATGTATGTATATCATGTTTTTATGGTTTAACTACCTTCTTGTTGTCAGGTTGACATAGGATAACTCATCCTTCAGAGTGTGATAGAGGGAGAGAATCATCTAAGATGGTGATGTAGATGTAGATGTCAGAGGATGATATTTTATTTGACTAGAACCTTGCACACACCATAGTATTTAAGACATGTTAAATACATTATGAATGGTTATCATATTACATATTGATGGTGTTCGCTTTTAGATAGTGTTTACTCATGGTTAATTGAGTGTCAACTTAATTTATTGCTTGTATGTGGAATACATCATGTGTTTTTAATTCATGGATATTATGTGTAGGTATAAATCCATAATGCTATAGTCTAATTATGTGATAATTAATTTAATGTGCCAGATAATTTTTTATTATTGAGTTATTTGAAAAATAAATAAAAATTAGAAAAAGGAAGTAAAATGGAATAAAATAAAAATAAGAGGCAAGTTTAAGTTAAATCTCATGATTTATGTGAAAATGAGATAAGACAAATAAAAATAAAGAAAATAAAAACAAATTAAAACATAAAAAGATAAAAAAGGGGAAAATCCATAAAATAAATAAAGTAATGAAAAATATTTAAAGGACTAAAACTATGTCCCTTTGTCATAAATATAATAAGACACCCAGATAAAAAGGAAGAAAAGGGTGAAATAAGATGTGGAAGAGAATGGTAAAATAGAGGAAGAGAATGAAAAAGAAGTGAGGAAAAGAAGCAAAATGAATGATAGCGTAGATTTCTAGGTAAGCAATGCAATTTATTTCTAGTGTATGTTCTCATTGAAATTCTTAGTTGAAATATGTCTATATAAATCTCTATTTATGATCTGTATGAAACTAAAAATAAATAGAGGTCAAACTCTTTATACTTATACTTATATGGTGTTAGTAATGAGAATGACAAATTGGGTATATACTATCATGCTAATTATAAACATATATTACCATCTATAAAATTTAGGGTAGTTATGATATGTGTGTGTGTGTGTGTGTGTGTGTGTTTAAAAAACTATGATTTCCTTAATAAGACCTGTGACCTACATATAATGCATAACAAAAAGAACAAGTTTAAACTAGGTTGATATATAAAGACCATTATAAAATATGGTCAGACTCATAAGACAAGTCATAGCACTAGGTGCTACAGGTAGTGAACTTGGAAGTTTATACTTAGTGACTACTATGTTAATTATATAAAATACTCCACATTAAATCTGAAGCTAAAAAATGAGTAAAATTCATAGAAATCTTAGAATATAGTAATCTATAAATAATATAGAGCATATAATATCTTATATGAATATACAATTATTGATAATCTTTAAGTCAACTATGAATCACTATGGTAATCTAAAGATAGATGTTGTAATCTAAAGGGTGATATCTAATTGTTCTCACTATTTAAAACTGCCTTCAAAGTGTGCCTAGCATAACTACATAATAATATAAGCCATTCCTTTGTCGTATAGGGTTATTTTTGACCTAGTATTATCATAATGAAACTATTATGTAACATCACACAAAATGATTTCACGCTATTTACATGTATTACAAAGGGAAGCTTATTGAATGTATCATGGTGAAACTATTTTGAATGAGATTAAATGTTGTTTACAAACAAGGACATATAATATTTATGTAGCATGAAAAAATTATTATAGGTTATATAAAATAATTCACACACACACACACACACACACACACACACACACACACACACACACACACACACACACACACACACACACACACACACACACACACACACACACACACACACAAAAACTACCGATTCAATTATATCTTATAACTATGGTTATATCATAGCATTTGAACAACTATTAAGAGATTTGAAAAACATGTGATTATGACTACTTGGTTATAATATATTTACTCAATAAGTTCAACCTTTTTTATATAATTAATTAGTAGATCATAAGTAAAATTGGTAAGATAAAGATGAGTTGACACCTTGAGACATCTATGTAGAGTATATGTACTACAACTATACTTAAAAATAAGTAAATTATGGCTATATTAATGTATATATCAAATAAAAATGGTATAATGGAAATATATTAAGTTTACGTAAAAGATCAATATCATATTAGTTATCTTAATCAAAAAGAGGATGTTATTTATGATATATGATCTAGAAAATATTCTATAATATTGTGCATTGTACATTCTTGGATTTATAGCTATAATTCAAGCCATTTTGTAGAAATATATTCTATGCTATACTTATGGTGTATCTTTTTGAATGGATTATTTACCTGAATGTATGATTATATGAATGAAACTTATGAAGAAGAACTAATGGAAATGATCTTATCTATCCTACCTATTTGAATGGTAATGACTATTCATATTAACACTATTATTTTCCATGAATGTGATTACTTATTTCTTAATATTATGAAAATATTGTTATGTTTAGTTATATCATGTCAATAAAGTTATACTGATCATGTATTTAATTGAGAATCATAAAGGCTAATGATGTCCTTTATATTACTGAACATATTTATGTATAAAGGAAATAAATGTATTTGAGGATTTAGGAGTCATTTTAAGATTTTAACACATATTTGGTATATTAGGTTGTATACCTATTGGTTGTTGACAAATATAAACACATTTGATCATGGGAACCAAGAGTTGAGGAATTATGTCAACATAAATATAAACTCCTAACCTTTGATTTTAATATAGAATCATGTTCTTATAAAATATAGTTAAGTTTATGGACCTTTGACTATTAGAAGATAACTATTTGTTTGAATAAAAGTTTATGTTTCCATTTATTTGTACTATTGGTTGTGGTAAATAGTAGATATGCTTAAGAACACTAGACTATGATAATATGGGTTATCATAGGGTGTAATATATTTAGAAATCTACTTAGTAGGGATAAAAATTGTGCAAAAGTACTAAATTATTGAATCCATTATCTTATAAAGATCATTAGTATACTTTGTGAATAGGAAAGTATAACTATTGTTAAAATCATATGGAGTTCTTGATTTAGGAATATAATTGACCATTGATATAGTATTTATATATCATTGTGTATTATATATGATACATATTATGTTGTACAATTATTCATATATGGGAAATGTATTTATTCATGGACTTAAGCAACCATATGAAATTAATACACATATAGGTGTATTGGGTCATATAACTAAGCTTGCAGCTAAATAGATGTTTATTTTGAGTAATAAGGTGCCCAAAGGACCAAAATTATAACCATATGAAAATAGTCTTTAACTAAAGAATTAAGTTATTTAAATGAAAGTCTATGGTATAACTCGGTTATGGGTTCTCTGACTCTTAAAAAATGGCATGATTGACTACACACACACACACACACACACACACACACACACACACACACACACACACACACACACACACACACACACACACACACACACACACACAAAAAATGATGAAAATTGGTGAATAATACATATTGTGAGTAGATTAAAATGTATAAGTGTTTAGATATATATAGCATATATTAGTGCATCATGATATGTGACTATAAGTTATGTTTTCTTTGATTGCTAGTATGTAGTTTATACATAGTATATACCTAATTAGTGTAAAATATACTTGTTTGACTATTATTTAGGATTAAGGCACATTTGATTCTTTAATTATGAGATTGGTTATTCATGAATGAGTATTGTGATCATGTAAAATGAACTATGATATTATGGGATGTCATAGAGTGTATTACGTTATACTCGGGTGGTATAAACTGTATTAATATGTCTAGATTCATTCATATGTTTGATGGACTAAATGTATGTGTGTTGGATATTTCTAGGAATAACATGTTTTATGATAGTTAGTAGAGAGTATTGTATTTTTTTTGCTTATGAAACATAGGGTGTGAAACCTAATATACATTATACTCGGGTGGTATAATATGAACTTGTTTGCTTCATATTTATATTATCACTCTCTCTCTCTCTCTCTCTCTCTCTCTCTCTCTCTCTCTCTCACACACACACACACACACACACACACACACTACCGATTCAATTATATCTTAGAACTATGGTTATATCATAGCATTTGAACAACTATTAAGAGCTTTGAAAACCATGTGATTATGACTACTTGGTTATAATATATTTACTCAATAAGTTCAACCTTTTTTCTATAATTAATTAGTAGATCATAAGTAAAATTGGTAAGATAAAGATGAGTTGACACCTTGAGACATCTATGTAGAGTATATGTACTACAACTATACTTAGAAATAATAAAATTATGGCTATATTAATGTATCTATCAAATAAAAATGGTATAATGGAAATATATTAAGTTTACGTAAAAGATCAATATCATATTAGTTATCTTAATAAAAAAGAGGATGTTATTTATGATATATGATCTAGAAAATATTCTATAATATTGTGCATAGTACATTCTTGGATTTGTAGCTATAATTCAAGCCATTTTGTAGAAATATATTCTATGCTATACTTATGGTGTATCTTTTTGAATGGATTATTTACTTGAATTTATGATTATATGAATGAAACTTATGAAGAAGAACTAATGGAAATGATCTTATCTATCCTACCTATTTGAATGGTAATGACTATTCATATTAACGCTATTATTTTCCATGAATCTGATTACTTATTCCTTAATATTATGAAAATATTTTTATGTTTAGTTATATCATGTCAATAAAGTTATACTAATCATGTATTTAATTGAGAATCATAAAGGCTAATGATGTCCTTTATATTACTGAACATATTTATGTATAAAGGAAATAAATGTATTTGAGGATTTGGGAGTCATTTTAAGAGTTTAACATATATTTGCTATATTAGGTTGTATACCTATAGGTTGTTGACAAATATAAACACATTTGATCATGGGACCCAAGAGTTGAGGAATTATGTCAAAATAAATATAAACTCCTAACCTTTCATTTTAATATAGAATCATGTTCTTATAAAATATAGTTAAGTTTATGGACCTTTGACTATTAGAAGATAACTATTTGTTTGAATAAAAGTTTATTTTTCCATTTATTTGTATTATTGGTTGTGGTAAATAGTAGATATGCTTAAGAACACTAGACTATGATAATATGGGTTATCATAGGGTGTAATATATTTAGAAATCTACTTAGTAGGGATAAAAATTGTGTAAAATTACTAAATTATTGAATCCATTATCTTATAAAGATCATTAGTATAATTTGTGAATAAGAAAGTATAGCTATTGTTAAAATCATATGGAGTTCTTGATTTAGGAATATAATTGACCATTGATATAGTATTTATATATCATTGTGTATTATATATGATACATATTATGTTGTAAAATTATTCATATATGGGAAATGTATTTATTCATGGACTTAAGCAACCATATGAAAGTAATACACATATAGGTGTATCGGATCATATAACTAAGCTTGTAGATAAATAGATGTTTATTTTGAGTAATAAGGTGCCCAAAGGACCAAAATTATAACCATATGAAAATAATCTTTAACTAAAGAATTAAGTTATTTAAATGAAAGTCTATGGTATAACTTGGTTATGGGTTATCTGACTCTTAAAAAATGGCATGATTGACTACACACACACACACACACACACACACACACACACACAATGATGAAAATTGGTGAATAATACATATTGTGAGTAGATTAAAATGTATAAGTGTTTAGATATATATATAGCATATATTAGTGCATCATGATATGTGACTATAAGTTATGTTTTCTTTGATTGCTAGTATGTAGTTTAAACATAGTATATACCTAATTAGTGTAAAATATACTTTTTTGACTATTATTTAGGATTATGGCACATTTGATTCTTGAATTATGAGATTGGTTATTCATGAATGAGTATTGTGATCATGTAAAATGAACTATGATATTATGGGATGTCATAGAGTGTATTACATTATACTTAGGTGGTATAAACTATATTAATATGTCTAGATTCATTCATATGTTTGATGGACTAAATGTATGTGTGTTGGATATTTCTAGGAATAACATGTTTTATGATAGTTAGTAGAGAGTATTGTATTTTTTTTGCTTATGAAACATAGGGTGTGAAACCTAATATACATTATACTTGGGTGGTATAATCTGAACTTGTTTGTTTCATATTTATATTATCACACACACACACACACACACACACACACACACACACACACACACACACACACACACATGCAATTTATTTATACATTTCATAGAATAAATGTATGTTAGATTACCTTATGCTTAGCATGTTATGTGATATGATTAATAGTATCATGCAAATTGTATGAATGTTTTGGTTATATTATGTTAACCAATATTGCATTACTGATATTGAGTAAGTACTGATATGAACTTCAATATCTTACTAGAATTAGAATGCTATATGAGGGAAATTCGACCAAGTGATGTGTATGAAT
The DNA here is from genome assembly GCA_037957365.1 of Torreya grandis. Classification (NCBI taxonomy): domain Eukaryota; kingdom Viridiplantae; phylum Streptophyta; class Pinopsida; order Cupressales; family Taxaceae; genus Torreya; species Torreya grandis. Next base: position 3,053,822 of record JARHVA010001672.1, read on the forward strand.
TCTGACTGATCTATAGATCACTATTATTTATTATTTGAAAACTTTGGCCAAATTAATATTTAGTGAGACATTGTAATTTCATGTATATGATTTACATATTTGTGTGATATCTTGAAATATAATGGATTTCTATGATACATCACATGTTTAGTTTTATAAATCATACAACACATGGGTACTAGCTTGTCTCTTTGGATTCTTATGTCATCACTGTCTACTCATCTATGAAGGGAAGTCCATTCCATAATGAGATTATTAAGGATACTTGGTCATTAGTTGGTGTGCAAAAGCATTCAGATGATGCTCTCACTCTCCACAACAATACTTACTTGGATATGACACTTGATATTGTTAGAGATACTGGACTTTGAGAATTCATGCTCCATGGAGATTTTTATCTTTTATCATGTACATTATATTATATTTATTATTATTGATACATTAATAAGATGAGATGTAATTATTTACTTATTTAAACTTTAGCAATAGTGGATGTATCTTTACACCAACCATGGATGGTATTTGTAATTACCTCCCATATCGGTTATGATGTGTTTCATATATTGATAGTGATCAGTGACTGTTAGATGTCACATACTTATTTACACTTATCACCCTTATAGTATTTTTTTATATCATTGATTAGGTTTCCATGGTGTAATATATTTATGTTATATGTGTTTAATTAAAAAAAATCACATATTTCTCGTTAGCTCCTAGTGGGGTTATTACATGAGGTATTAGAGTTGTGGCTCAAAATCTAGGACCTAATGAGTCTATTAGTGTTTGTGTACCCTTCTATTTATATGAAAAGATAATAGTGAAATGTGTGTGGTATATTGAGCATGTAATCTTAGAGATCTTGTATCCTTTTAGAGTTTCTAAATGGTTGACTTATTGAAAGTCTTTATGGTGATGGTTGTTTATGAGGTATGGGTAGGTGAGTACATAGCTTAGTTCATGAGTGATGAACAAGAGATTCTTACTATATTTTGATCTCTTATATTAAACACCTCAAGAAGAATTATATCCTTTTTTGGTAATCAAGTCACCTTAACCATTTGTGTTTTATGTTGTGAGTGTTTAAAAAACATGGTATGCTTCTCACTTAAGTATACGTACATTAGTTTTGTGGTTTATATGCACACCAATCCTAGGAATGAGAAATATTTTAATACCATTTATGGATTAGTGAAAACCTAGTGATGTGTAAATTTTCCTTGTAGTAGAGTGTAGTTATCTAGTTGAGGATTATTATGTGTTAGTAATTTTCTTATTTATTAGTACCCCATATATTTATGTGGACTTAGCAAAAAGTGTCATTTGTCATAGTGATTTAACTATTTTGAGAATATTGGAGTATTATTCCTAATTTAGTTAAGGGTATAAAATAGTAAAATTAGTAAATAATTTAGAAATAAATAAATAAATTATTTATATAATTTATTTTACCTTTTTATATTTCTAAAAATAGTAATAAAATAGGATAAATATAACGTATCTTAAAACTAGGTTGATACGATTGAGACAAAAGTTGGTACTGGCTATGCAGGTTAGGACACTATCATAAATCAAGATCTAGATTCCATTTGGTGAAAGGATAAGAGTGCCAAAAATAGGACACTTTAGGGTCTGATGCTATAGTCTAGGTCCTACCACTATTATCCAAACTGGTCACAAAGACTTGAGTTTTCTAGGTTTTATCTATTATCCCTATATCAGTCCACCTATGAATTTTAAGTCTTGACTATCGATGAAGCTCCTTGTAGAGATGATTTAATCTCCAACCCTAGATCTTCTTTGTGCTTGAACTTAAATGAAAACTTTGAGAAAGAGGGGGGTTAGTGTGTGTAAGATGCACTGAACGTGTGTCCACACCATTTGTATAGGCATGCTACCTATATACCAATACTCTGAAGAGGGATCAAGCCATATATAGTTCTCCCACTTGATGTGTTTTATGAAATAGTTTAATGAAGGTGAAAAAAATGCTAAATTAGGTGTGCTTGAGGTGGCTAGGGATTGGTGTGATGGTTTGAATAGGTTGGTAACTATATTAGATGGATGTATGTAGAGAATAGGAAAGTTTGCATTAGTGGTCTTAATTATATTATTGATTGATTTTGAAACAATTCATAACCCCATATAAATGAACTTTTAATGGGATTTTATAGATATCTATGGTCATGGATTAGATGCATTTGTGCTAGGCCAACACAATGAAGAAGAGGAATTAGGAGGAAATAGTCACTTGGGCTCAAAATGTGATTAGATAGGAGCACTAGAAATAAGACACCCTAGGGTCCAGTGATATATTCCAACCCCAAATATCTTGTCTTATAGGATCAAGACCTAGGGGGATGAAATAAGCATGGAAAATGGATCCTAGATAAATTGGAATGAGGTTCCATAAGTTTAGAGATGACTGGGAAATAGTGAAAAGGTGGATAGAAGGGTCATGAGAGAATTTAAGAGGGACCTATGGGTTAGGTATCACAAACCACACTCAATCTACCAATTTTGACATTTTATATGACTACATTCCCCCCCCCCTTATTCTAGTGATGCATCAAAGTGAAATACTAGGATAAAGGAAAAATAGAAATCATACCTGAACTTATATATAAGGGTGAAGTCGATGAAGTTGTGTGATGTTGGGTGTGCATAGAGAGAGCATATTTTTTAGTGTAAATCTATAAGAGAAAACAAATAATAGATCAGTTCTTACTAGATATGTTATATCTCAAATAAGAATGTATAAAATTTGGGTAAGAGAGAGAAAAAGAGAAAGTAATGAACACACCTCACTAGGTACATGAACTGATACAAAACTTGTTATGATGTTGAGTAATGTTGGGTATGTTGGGTATATTTTGTACTGAGATTAATATCATGAATGGATTTGAGTGCTCAATTCCCTAAAAAGTGGCTCAAGAATTCAAAGGTTAGCCCTTTAGCTCCATCATCACCTAATAAGTGAATCTAGGTGGTCATGCATGTGTTAATCAATGTTTGGACTATGTTCCAATCCCTTTGAGGTTATGGCTCAATAATACAGTGGTTGGAGTTGTGATAGATCTTAACACCCCACTATACTAAGCAATGCCTACATAAAAATAAACTGAAAAGGGGTCAACCCTACACGAAGTTCTCCCACTTAAGTGATTTACATAATTTGGATCATATGAATATATGAATTCATATAGAATTGGATTTAATGCTTGATCATGATTGGGCTAGGATTATATAAAACTAAATTTATACATGTCTCATGACTACCTGAAGTTATTGGAAACTAATTTGGGAAAAATAGGGACCTTTTTCTCAATTTTGACTTGTGTAGATAAGATTTTATAGTAGAATTGATAAGCTTTCAAATATGATTGAAATGAAATAATTAAATGTGTTTTTATAGTGATAAAAGAGGGAAAAATACTCGTTCATGGATTTTAGTAATATTTAGGTAGACCTTAAGGGTACTTTAATTTTTTATGATGGAAGGACAAAATCAGTAAATAAGGACATGAGTGTTTGGAACTCCTAAGCTATTGGGAGTTATTAACCCATTAGTAAAAGTACAAATTTTTGGGTCAAAGTCAAGTCATACAAATGCATAAATGTGTTTCTCAGTAGTAAGATCATTTTTGTAAGTGACAATGGGTGGCCTTGCAATGGAAGTAGGTATTTTATTATGATTATGGTAGATTAAATAGTGAAATAAGTATCAATTAAGTATGCATGTTAATTAATGGTAAAAATTAATAAAATATACATCATCAAATATTTTTTACCAAAGTTAGGTTACTACATCCCCCCACACCTTTAGTATATAAATGTAATTTCTAGTTTAATGTAAATCCATACCTTACTATACAACACACACTTTTTCTTTGAGATACATACTTCAATCATGCAAGGCACCATATTATTTGAAAAACCTTGAAATACATGTTAATTAGCTATTTTGTTCCTTAAACTAAAATTTTAAAACTTGAACTTGATCATTTTAAATTTTTCTTAAACATTGAAATGTTTAATTTGAAATGAAATTTTCTAGTTTGAATTTATCTTATATTTGAGTAATATGAAATCATAAATGATATTATGGAATGAATACACCTAATTGTATGACAAGATGATTCCTCAAAGTATTGGAGAATTGGTGCCTCCTATGAATTACTTGGAGAAGATTGTTTCTTAGCCAAACCATTGGATAAAATTAGTTGTGATCAAACTTCAACTTGTATTTGATGTTTTAAATTGAAAGTATTATTATTGAAGAATATTCAAAACTTGTCTATATCTAATAATATTTGTAACCCCAAGATAAAAATAGGTTATAATACAAATGGATTCACACACATAATGATATAGTGCTCAGTGACTCCAAGTCATGAACTATGTAACTAAATTAAAATAATCACCATATATGGATTGTATATTTAACTAAAACATCATGGTATTGTCCTATTATGTCTTAGTACATGAAAAATAATCATAAAATATTTGAGTACACCCATGTTCTTATCATGCTTAAAATACTGTGGCATAAACCTCATATTGTGTTCCCATTATAATTGTAGAATTTGAATTTATATGTGAATGCTCATTGTAACTTTGAAACTATGTAATTATGTGAATTCACTCATTAAAACTAGAATAATAGTGTATATGCAATGACATATGCCCCTAATATGTGTGTCAACAATTGAATTTTGACTGTGTTCATGATTGAATTATTCTCTTTGAAAATGGTTTATCTCATACATGAAAAGCTCATTAAATTACCCCCATTTTGAGGTGAGGGAATTTTATCTTGAAAATTCATTCATATGAAAAAAAATTAGCTTGAAACATAAGTAATAAAATGTTATCATTGAAACATATGTAAATGAGTTATCATAGTAAGTTTTGAATTATGTATAGAATTTAAGATTCAAGGCATATAAAATGTGTCATTAAAACTCATATAATTAGTATTTTAGGAGTGCATGATAAGGATCATAGAACTTATCAAACTCATAAAACCAAAAAAACACACACAATAAGCATAAGTGATATAAAATTTACATATATGGACCTAAGGAAAATTATAAGGACATGTTTAAGTGTCATAAACAACACATATAAACAAGATAAATGTTGAAAATGAAGGAAATGTTAAAAATTATCACACATAAAGGTCCAAGAGCCAAAGTAAGGACATGTTAAAATTTTGTGCACCACATAAGATATCATAGAGATGCATCGAGCCAAGAGTCTTGCACAGAATCCAAGGATCAACATAATATATAAGGAAAATTATAATCTAATATGTACAAATAAACAACATCGATGGGACATATAATTAGCAAAGGTAGTATAATTTATCCATATGCCATGTAATAATATATTAGAAAATAACATGTTCATGTATATTATGTAAGATAGAAATGTTACCAAGACATTTGTACCAAATTGGAAGCTAAATAGTATAGGGTTATAAAATGATACCACCTAAATACTATCACCTATGAATAAGATGCCCCCAACTTGGAAAGGCCAATGGGTAGAGGAAGTACAACATATTAGTCTTTATAAATGCATGTATGTCCTTTGCCACACTTCATATATACCCATGAAGTATGTGTTATATAAAAATTAAATTTTATTATTATGAACAACATGCATCATTTTCAAATGAGGACCGTATTTGAGCTTAAATTCAATGTTTAGGCCTTATTATGAAATCAATAAGTCCAAGTGTAAGATGGAAGTCAATCTCTTAAGTATGAGTATTATATTTAGAATGAAGTTTTGATATGATTCTAAACTGAGTAAGTGTTACCATAATTACTTCTATAATTAAATTGATACTTTATTCTAAAGGTTGAAATGGACATGTTTGTTAAATTTATTTTATGCATCTATTTGGATTTTAGTGCTACGACATTCATTGAATTCATATTTTGGCTTTATGGAATATTTGAGCTAACTTATTTTTTTATGAACATTTTTTTATTCTTAGGATTATTCTAGATTTGTATAAAAACATTTCCAAATCTTTCTTGATCCATTTTAGAAGGATCCACTAGAATATGAGTGAATTTTCATACCAAGTTATTTTACCAAGTTTCCTTGCACATACCATCACCACACATATATTTTGCACCTAAAATAACTATCAAATTTAATAACAAATAGGTCCCTATATTTTAAATTATAAAGTATAGGCCTTGTAGCTTAAATTATAGAGGTTAGATCATGAGCTTCAAGATCATTCCATGTGTCAGAACCCAACTTCATTGTGAAGGATTTTCATTGTGACTAAGTCTTTTTATTTAGAAATTCCCTAGATTAACAAGATTAGGATGCATGTATTCATCTTGCTTCTCCATAACTTATTATTCAAAGGTGCCTTATTCCTTTTCACTTGAATGTTTGAGCAATTGATAGTATTCCAAGTATTTTCATCCTAGTTACTCAATTATATCAACTCAAATTGCTAAGGCAGGGACTTCACGAGCATACATATTAATTATATCATTCCATATGTCTCCATATAATTATTTAAAATAAAAATAGTAAAGATGCCAAGTCTTAGGCATCCAGATAAGTGATATTGTGCCATGTGGTAGGATCCCTCTCATGCATAATTAAAAAAAATGGGAACATATTGTAAATAAAATAAATAATATAAATAAATGAGGTTCATCCACATAGTAAAATCGTATTAAATCATGGACTATAGACATAACTATGGATAAAATATAGAATGTGAGATCCTAAATTAATAAGATGATGGCATGTGTTAACATCTCAGTGCACTACAACCAAATTCCTAGTGGCACATGCATCAAATCTCAAAGACTAAGTGAAAGAGATATCATGCCCGTGATACCATCTTGCTCATTCACTACTAATGGGGGACTATGGTAAAAAATGTTGATCTCAATCCTATGGGAATAATGAGTCATGCTAAGTGTCATTCTATAAGTAAAGTATACGTGTGGAAAAATATATTAAAGACATGAATGTGGGATCTAAAATAAATATAGTAAGACATTTTTCAATTAAAAAAATGACTAAGTAATAAAAGACATTGGAAAAACACCATGTCGAAATTACCTCAGTCATTCATAGTAATTCAAAGGAATATTGGGCATGTGCTCTTCACACTCATTAGACATGATATCCAAATAAAAGATTCTCCTTCATGAGTCTTTTATTGACTTACATAGGTTTAACCTTATTGACTAATCATTAGTAGCTTATCAGAAACAACCATAACCATTAGGAGATAGTCCACATTAGACCTCTCCTTAATTCTCTTTACTGGACCATGGAATTCTATGTTATCTTATCTATTTTTAAATGAGGAATAATTTGAAATTATTCTATTTTACCACTTCAAGCCATGATGGTCAAGAGTGGTATCTCATGCCTCTTGGAAACAAGACCCATCACTTCCTTCTATATGTAGTGCCACCTATTATATTATAAGGGTCAACTCTATTTTTAAACAAAAAATATTAGAATAATATAAAAAAAAAATTGTGTGTAAATGCTTTTAGTTACCTTGAAGGTCTTCCACTTTTTTCCTACTTTATTTGATTAACATTAATTTTATTTTCCTATAATTTTTGATTTATTATAAATTTTATGCATTAAATAGGATTTGTTACCACTATTTTAGTTAGGTTACTAAATTATTTTCATTTTATTTAAATTCTATAAGGATCTATGTGTAATTAAAAATATACCTATTTATAGTTCATTCATTAGTGGAGTTTTAGAATTAAGCATTTACCCTTAGTCCTTAGACTTTCTCCTTGTGTGACTAAATATTGAGCCATCATGAAACTTAGCATATAATGGTGAAATTATATCTAGGCATGTTTTAGTCATGGAAGAATTTGTATTGCCCCATTAATTAGAAGACTTTATTTATAGCTTACCCTCTATCTCTTTTAATGATCATTTATGATCAAGTTATATTTCCCTTTATTTATAAATAATGAAGTGAAGAAAAGGAGAGATATGAAATTGAATATGTTTAAATTGGTCTATCTATAAGTGTATAAGTTTTATGAATTAGTGATAACAATGGTATTAGTTCTATAGTGGTAGTAATTCATCTCTTGGAGATCTATTTTGATTAGTCTATTTAATGGATCCCCATACCTATGGGTAATTTCATGGATTTTATCAACTACAATAATAAAATGAAAGGATGCAAGTCCACCAGTTTTTCTCAAGATCACTCAGTGCATCTAATCTAATAGGTGCAGTTGAGATAGATATCTTGGCCTAAACAACAACTAATGCTAAGAGGGACTGAGGTATAATATTTTTTCCCATAATTTAGGATTTACATACCTTTCACATGATTAATCACATAATAATAGCTTTCTGTATAAGGAGGCACCCATTCTCACTATCTAAAAAGTCTTTAAGATACTATCCTACACACAAGCAACTTAGAGCCTATTGTATAAATCATTAAATCCAAAGCTAGTCTTGGATGAATAATATTATACATATTGAAATTTCATAGGAAAAATAGAACTTATTTATGGAGACCAAGGGCTAAAATTATACATATTATCTTATCCTCTATGTTTATCCCTAATAGACCTCTACCTATAGCTGCACCTATCGCTTAGCTAGCTAAATTTACTATTAACATTCCTAGATTTATCCATGATTTACTAAGGAACCTATAAAGATACCTCTCGAGATTCACACTAGGTGTAGGGCATAATGATGATGAACATGTAACCTCATATAAAATTAATCTTAGGAATCTGAATGTCTAACATGAGAATGTATCCTAAATGTTTTTCTTATTGACTCTAATTAACACATCATATGATTGGTTCTTAAACTTTCCCAAATGATATATCCCAAGTTGGGATAATTTTAGTAAAATGTTCCTCTCCCATTTTGGGCAAATCATTAATCCAAATTTGTTATAATAATAGTTCACCTACATAAAAATGGAACCTAATGAGCCCATAATAAATTTATATTCTAAGTTTCAAAATATGTGTAGCTAAATCAATATTCTCTATAAACTAAATTCCCATATATACTTGTAAATGTATAAGAATGCACTAATCCTTGGAATAATATGTTCCTATGTAGATATTATTTAGTGTTATATATACCTCTAGTTCATTCTAAGGTAATCAAAGTATACAAACAACTAAATCCTTAAGGTATTTTGGCACCACCCATCTTGATTCTACTACCAAATATGATTTCTTTGAACCCCCTATTTACTACTATCCAAAATATACCAATACCATAACCTACACCAGTGAGAAAAAGATTTATTTAAGGTACACTACTCCTAATCATCCCCTTAGATTCCCTATCCCAATCAATAATTAATTAGCACATCAATATCACAATGCAATACTAGTACCTATTGTGAACAATGTCTAAAGTGTGCCCTAATATTCCACCAAAAATGAGTTGGGTGTTATACAATACATGGTACAAAAGCTCAGTAATGACTTCCTGGGCCTCAAAAGATAGGGTAGAAATAATGGTGGTGAGATTTAAAATATGAACTTAACTTACCAAAGGTAAACTTTTCCCCATAACCAATCTAACAAACAACCAAATCCTTCACCTAATAATCTCTATAAAAAAACATATACGAGTTAGACTTGCCTAATTGGTGTTGTGTGCACAATACTAATCATCATGGTGAACATGATTGAATTGACTTATAAAGTGATTGAACATCTTCTAAAAATATATGGTAGAGTATGATGTAGTCCAAAACCACCTCAAGGCTACCAATTAGACTAATAAATCTAATTCTCCAAGATTTCCTAGCACTACCATGGTTCTTGAGACATTGGACTCCCCATCCATGAAGATAATGATATGCAGGCTTTCTAATAATTTTAAAGGGGTAACTACATTCTTATGAACCAAACACAATAACAACCACTCAACACATCAACCCCTCATAAAAATTGTGCCACTCCTCCTGATTTAAGACCATATAATGACCCTCCACTCTAAAATCAAATAATCCTAATCTAATTGAAAATACCCAACCTACCACTATAAAGACTTAGTACAACATAATAAAGGGCATGAACAAAATCAAGGTGAACATAAATTTACATGAGTTTACCTATATAATAAAAATATATATCCTCCTAAAGTACCTCACAAAATATAATTCATCCCAAACCAAATCCTATGAACACTAATGTGATGATACACAAAAAAAGGTTGACGTCTCACCTTTATAGTTAGGCAATTTGGGAAGAGTATTCACAATTGTCTAGTTAACTCAGGAGAATTTTTGAATATCATGCTTTTTATAATTTGTAAAAAAATGGGACTAATACCTATTAAGTTAGAAAAAATAGTGGTCTAATTGGATAAGTCTAAATTTAAAGTAGTGGTTGAGTTGTTTAATGTCCATAATGGTCTAATTGGATAAGTCTAAATTTAAAGTAGTGGTTGAGTTGTTTAATGTCCATATGTAACTAGAATCTAAGACTAGGGTCCAACATTTTATGGATATTTAAGTAGTGGAGATCTTGGAGGATAATGTGATGTTTATTAGTATAAAATAGTCTAAAACATTAAAAATATGCATGGATATAGACTTCGCCCATATTCAATTTCCTTGGAGATGTGTAACTAATTAGATCTATTGAAAGAGAACCAAGAATGAAACAAATGATCACATAATATAACACATTAATGAAAGAGTGAAATTAGAATCATTTAACATATGTTTTTATACAATGTCTATAGAATTTTCTAAAAAACAATTTAATAAATATCCTAAATTCTTGGGAATATGGTCCTTGTACTTTGATGGGAATGATTCCAAAGAAGGTTCTAGAGCAGGGAATATTCTCATTATCCCATTAGGGAAACATCACCTAGCTACCTATATGCTTCATTTCCATTTCATAAGTAATTTGGTGGAATATGAGTCCTTGATCTTAGTACTAGGGTTTTTTTGAAACATAGGGTCAAAGAATTGAGAATGTTTGGAGATTCAAAACTAGTAGTGAACCAGGTTAGGAGAATGTTTTAATGTAATTTATCTTATTTGAGGATGGACAAACAAAGTAAATGGGATTTGATATAAATATTCAATGCTTTCAATATAGTTATCATTCATAGGGAATAAAATCACATGTATGATTCATTGGTAACTACTACTACAAACCTAACACCCCTTAATGACTCAGGGCTGAAAATAATTTCATAAAATTCATCCCATGTCCCTCAGTACTAGATAATGTGAATAAATTATATATTTTTGAAGCTAAATACCAAAATTTATAATTACTTAATAACTAAAGGTTATTTTAGACCTAATTTATATATTAAGTGGGAAGATATGGCCCTAGAAATAAAAAATGTGATCAGGATGACATTATGAACTTGAAATAAAATTGAGTTACAAAAGGGATGATCCCATTTAGAGAGTGTTTGACCTTGAAAAGTTTGAAAAAATAGACAAGAGGCCAAAAAAATTAGAATAAAATTATATAATTATTAATCTATTGTCATTATACCATCCCCATGATGTTTATATTTTTATAAATTGCACTCCTTTTAAAGTTGAACAACTCAAAAAATTGTTGTTGTAGTACCTAGATGTTATTTCTTTAGCCTATGGAGGATTTAAAGTCTTTAACCCAAATTTAACAACTAACACTATCCCACTCAAAAATAAATATAATACCTTTAGATAGATATAAATACCTATTAACCCAATCATAGAACCACTTCTATAAAAAGAGGTCCGCCAACTCCTCTTATTTGGGATCATCTTCCCAATTGATCACTCTACCTAGGTAACTTATTGCTAGTCCATAAAGAGAAAGGATAAATATGATTATGTGTGGATTTTTTTTTTAATGAGCCTATTAGAAATATAACTATCTTTTTTTATCCTTAGATGAGTTAATATAGATGGTAAGTGTATCCCAGATGATGTCCTTCTTTGATAAATTCCTAGGTAATTAGGTTTTAGTAAACCCAAAATATGAAGCCAAGACTGCATTTAAAATTAAGTGAGGCATGATATATTACAAATGAATTCCATTTGGAATTATTAAAATAGGAACCACCAAAAAATTATCTATGGACTTATATTTTTAAGGTCTAATAGGTAAATGCATTTTTATTTACATGGATGACATGATTATTTTTTTCAAAATGCAAGTTTGATCATATTCACCATCTTTAAAAGATATTCAAAAGGTGCAAAAGGTATGGTATCTTGATTAACCTAAATAAAAGCATATTTGGTGTTACTAAAGGTAAGATTATTAATCAGATCATCAATAAGGAATGTATTTCTATCAATCCTGAGCATGACAATTTGATTTTGAAGATACCTTTGCCTAATAGTAAAAATGAATTTAATTCACTCTTTGGTAAGATTAACTTTGTATAAAAATTCATATATGTTTTATTTAAAATTTTCAAACCTTTGAATACAATGTTGAAATAGGAATCAAAGGTGGAGTGGGATCTTATATCTAGGGAATCCTTCCAAAAAATCAATGAATCCATAATGCAGGCACTAGTCTTAATCAACCTTCTACATCAAATAATACTACCATAGTTATAGTGCTTACCCAAAATTTGGATGAAGGTGAGCACCCAATTTATTTCATGAGCAAAATTTTTAATGATATATATCTTAATTATTATACCTTAGACATAATTTTGGCATTACATTCTCATAAACAAGGTATGCCCCATCATCCCAAACCTAGCCATAAAGCTAATATTTGGGTATAATAAGTTAGAAAAAATTAAAGGTTTATTGACGGCCAAGTTCCAAGAGTATGACCTTGAGATAAAACCTATAAATCTAGTTTGAGGCTAAGTTTTTACTCAATTAATCACTAAAATTGATCCAAAGAACATGGTGGTGAAATTAGACTAGTTATAAATGGTCCATAAAGAATGGTGTGATCCAATTGTATACTACCTATTATATGGAAATCCTCCTTTAGGACTGATTCAAACACAAAAAATATCTCTCAGGTTGAAGGTATCCCACTACATGCTAAAGAAGGTAGTGCTTTATATAAATAGCTATGAAGGCATATATCTTAGATGTCTATCCAAATAATAAGTTGATGAAGTCATGACTAGCTTCCATGAGAAAGTGGGTAATCACCATCCTTTAGGGACTAAAACTTTGTAAAAACTTATATGATCTAGGTACTATTGGACCATTATCTTTATAAGTATATACACCCATGTTCCTTCATTCCATCAGTGAAATACCTTCACTAATAATTAAGTTCATGTTTCAATGCCTTTATATCTTGTGATATAAAAGTGTCCTTTCACTTAATAAGGACTTGAATTAATTGGATTCATCAACCTAAACTCATAAATTAGAAATAAATTCATACTTATAACCATTGATTACTGCACAAAATGGATAGAGGTAGTGGTGACCAAGAACCACATAGCTAAGGAAGTCATAAGTTACTTGAGTAAAACATAAAAAAATGATTTATCACCCTAGCCTATATAATTTTTGACAATGGAACTATATTTCATTTAGCTAATCTTATTGAATGGGCTTATGAAAATGAGATTAAATTTAGGTTCTCATAAAAATACAATGGACAGAAGGAATGGTTTATTTAAGCCAACCTACAAGAACTCGATTGATGCCATTAATAAATATATATAAAATAATCTTAGAGACTTGCATTCACAATTAAAATATGTTCTTTGGGTTGACCATAATATATGTCAACAAGACCACAATATATCTGATTTTATATAAGTATATGGGTGGGATCCCATCTTCTCAATTACCCTTAAATTTTTAACTTAAAATTTTGTGCAAGAGTATATGGAAGAGATTAAAAACAAAAACTCAAGGCTATTGGACATTGTCTATTTGGAGGATGCACAAGAAATGGCTATAACTTTAGTAAACATCAAGTGATAATCAAGATATGGTTCGATAAAAGGGTAGAGTTTAAGTCAGGGTAAATTTTAGTGGTTATTATTCATTAATACACAAATATTTTGATTTTAGAAATTGCCATTTGGCTATTTTATTGGGTGGTGAATAATGTGGATTCACTTAAATTATTTGGGTGTAAGTTTTCTAGGTTGGCTCACCTATTTCTTAAAATAAATCTCATTTATATAAATATAATTCTCCACTCTGTCAAAATTCAATATGAGATTATTCACCATTATATGTAAAATAACTTCATTCGATGACTAAATTTCCAAAGCATATCGACATAGATACCATTCCTCTATGATTCTTTTGTATAGTCACACATCAACATACCTTCTATTATAATTTTTATTTTGCATGTCTATTCACTTACAAGCCTAAACATCATCCACTAACTTTCACTATACTTTCAAAACACATAATTAGAAATTCACCAAAAAAAACCAAGTTTATTTCTATATGGGCCACTAAATTTTACCCTAATTTAAATCCTTTTAAATATTAGAATTAATACTATTATGGACAAAACACATGAGAATAAAGGGTATCACTCTAAACTTGGCCCACTTTGTATTGGTCTATACGAGATCTTTAAGTTATTGGTGTAGATTGCATTTTGACTAAAATATGTTGAATTTAATGGCCTCCCAATACCTATGAATAGATAGTTATTGAAGCATTAATTATTAGTTCTCATTTAATTTTAATTTTAGAGTATCACTTATTGAAAAGGTTGATGATGCAAATATTATATTAGAGTTATCTAGTTTTATGTAGTTGTGTGTTTATTTATATTTTTTTTTGATTTTACTTTATTGTTCATGCTTTCTACTTTTCTTGTCATGTATTTGTTTGCTTTAGGGCTTCCTTTAGTTTTTCTCTTATTCACCCTTTCTAACCTTATATTTGTTGTATATTGTTACCATGATTCAAATTGATAATTAGCTAAGATAATTATGATAATATAGAGTCCAATATAAATTTTGGTTCCTATGCACTAGAGTTTGATCACTTCAAAATTGATAAGGCACTAAAAAAATAGTTCCAAAATTAGAAGTCACAAGTCAATCCCCTATTATTTAGTAATGTGATAAACAAAGTAAAATCTATGAGACACTAAAAGGATTAGGACTCACTAAATTAGGAATATGAAAATGAATTGAGAAAATCCCTATTTTAATAAAGTTCATCACAACACTTTAAAGGAACATATGGATCAAAATCAAATCATTGAGCAAGAAAAGGACCTTATTGGTGCAAAGATTTCATTAAACCATTACTAAACACTAGCTATACTAGTCCCCAACCTTCTTAAATTAAGAAAAATAATTAAAAAAAATTAAAAGAACTGTGAATCTCATGAAAATTTAAGTTTCTTCCTAAATAAGGGTAATTTGGGAAATCTTTATCATAGGATTTCTGACCTAGCTGGTAATAGAGCAAGGCCTTGAGTGGGACCAAAGGCATATATTTTGGGGACATATATACTTGGATATTATAATCCAAATTCACAATCCATCCTTTCCTTAAATAAATTATGCATATAAATTACATTAAAAAAAGATTTGAGTACCTTTGATATGTCTAAGCCTTCCTAGTGGATTCAAAATAACATCATAATCACTCATTACATGAAATGACCCTTTAAAGGAATCATGGCCTAGTATGTTCTTTTTAAAATCAAAATTAAACACTTTGTTTTCCTCTAATTTCATATAAATGGATATTTATTTGCTTATCTCATGGTTTAGTAATGAAGGCCCATAGTTTAGATTCTAAATGTTGAGGTAGAATTTTTCCCATAGTAGTCACCATTTATTGTGGTCAACACACCCAATTTTCAAATTTTCAAAGGAGGACCTTCTTTGACCTTAAATTCCATGTTTAGGTCTTATCATGAAATTAATTATTCCAATTCTAAGTTTGAAGTCATTATCTCAAGTTTGAGTTTTTTAATTTAGAAATAAGTATTAATCATATTCTAAACTGATTGAGTATTCCCATAGTTACTCTAGTAATTCGATTGACATCTGAGTCTATAGGCTGAAATGGACATGTTAGTTAAAGTTATTTTATGCATCTATTTGGATTTTAATGCTATGAAATTTATTGAATTCATATTTTGGCTTTGTGGACTAATTGAACTAATATTTTTTTCCCAAGGTTGTTTTTTATTATTAAGATTATTATAGATACATAGAGCAACCTTCTCAAATCTTACATGATCCACCTTAGAAGGATCTCCTATAGTATGAGTGAAATTTCATACTTATTCATTTTTTTGAAGTTTACGTGCATAGACCTTCACTACACATCTCTTTTACACCTAAAAAAAATATCAAATTTAAGATCAGATAGGTCCCTATAATTTAAATTATAGTGGCTAGGTCCCAAGCTCTGAGATCATTCCATGTGTTGGCACCTTCCTTCCTCGTGAAGGATTTTCAAAGTGATTAACCATTTTTCTTATATGAGCCCCCGAATTAACAAGATTTAGACCAGGTAAAATTATAGAGGCTATTCATATCCAAAAGTTTATAATTATGTTTCTTCAATTCTGAAAATGGCTAATTCTCCAAAAATATACATAGGCCAAATAACCTTAATTTTATAAAATTTCATAGTTCAGGACATAGATTCACCTTATAGATTATACTCAATATTATTTTGGGTCACATATTCACTAGAGTTACTATACACCTATGGGTCTGATTCAACACAATATTATATGACACATGTCAAGGTTAGTTTTAATATATATATATATATATATATATATATATATATATATATATATATATATAGACACACACACACACACACACACAAACACACACACACACACACACACACACACACACACACACACACACACACACACACCCCTAGGAAACAATAAGCTTAATGTAATAGTTATATTTTACTATGAAAATATTTTCAATATTCTTTCGTGCCACATGATCTTCCTTGTATATGGTTTTTAATAAATAATTTTCAAACCTAATTTTTATTTTATTTCTATTTTTAAATTTAGGGGAGGTGGAATTAAATATATGGGGATCAAGGTTTAGATTTTTCCCCATTTTTAGTGAATCAACACCAACACATATAGAGACCCCAAGGAGAAAATTAATGTTGGTCTAGCACATCACCCACAAGATTAATGTAAGTTACTTGAATATATATGTGATGGTTTCTCAAATTTTTATTGTCATTTATGAAATCTATTAGAAGAATAGAGGCTATGGTAGTCAAAAACAAAGCTCTAGTAGTCAGAAGATTGAGATGAGAGGTTGTAAATGAAGGGGGAAGCTTATATGTTGGTTTCCTTGTGATTGAAAGGTATGGACTTGTGTTTTGTTAATTTTTAAAGACTTAGATCAATTGTTTTCATTCACAATCATCTATCTTTAAATGAATAAATATAATAATAGGTTTCTTTAAAAACATTTGTTTAAATATATTTTCTCAAAACACTGTGCATGTTGGTTTTTTAGAAATTTCATGTATATCTACAAATATTTTCCTTAAACGTAAAATCTATGAAGTGGCTAATTAGGTTAGTAAAAATATGGTTAAAATGATGATGAGTATATGTTGTTTTTATTCATTTTATTTAAATAATTATTTTTCATGACATTATTTCTTAGAGGAAATGATTTTCTTGTTTGTTTAAAAGAAGTATGTGGTTAACACCAAAAACATAGTATGATTCATTTTGTTATGCACATTATTTAAAATAAGTACCTTGCATGCCATTATTTATTAGAGGAAATAAATTTCTTGTTTTTTTAAAATAAGTATGTGGTAAAGACTAGCCACATAATATAATTCATTTTTTTCTTTGTGCATTTTTAAAAATTAGTATCTTGCATGCCATTATTTATTAGATGAATTTTTTTTTTTGTGTGTAGGGTTTAGGGTGGTAAAAATAAAGACCAACCAAATAATATATCATACTAAGTAAAAAATTGTGATAAAAAATTAGGGTATAGAGTATAAATAATAAACTAATTATAAGGCCATGGAGAGAGACAATTATGAAAAATGAGGATGACATAACTAAAGAAATATAAATATTGTCTTAAGTTTATTATGTCCTAAGTGGTCCTTATATGTGTGTGTGTGTGTGTGTAAATGCACACACACACACACACACACACACATAGATATGTGTGTATGTATGTATATAGTCTTACCTTATAGTCTTACATACTTCTTTTAAATAAATAAAAAACTAATTTTATCTAAGAAATAATGGCATGCAAGATACTTGTATGAAAATAGAGGATGACATAACTAAAAAAATATAATTATTACTTTAAGTTTATTGTGTCTTAAGTGGTCTTTGTGTGTGTGTGTCTAAAAATTAAACATTAAGGTTTTGAAAATTGATAAAGCTTGTTGAAATGATCAATTTTGACATAGTGGTTTATCATTAAACATTTTTTTGAAATGTTTGAGGAATTTTTGTTCATAATGATCATTTGATTATTTGGCATGGTCAAAATTGGAAATATTGGTTTTAAAATTTTAAAGATACAGTTGCATGCATTTTTAGAAATATATATATATATATATATATATATATATATATATATATACATATATATATATATATATACATATATATATATATATACATATATATATATATATATACATATATATATATATATATATATATATATATATATATGAAAACTCATAGGGATAGTAATTTGTATGGATTTGAGTTTCACATATTTGATTATGACTTGTTTATATTTTTATTGAAAGTAACAAGAGGATTGTGAAATAAAAAATGGGTCAAGATCTCAAACTTGATCCATGTATCTTTAATTCTACCTGGACCATATTCAATGCCATAAATAAAATTAACATTAGGTTTGAAAATTATTTATTATCAAGTATTTTAGTTATTAAAATCATATATAGGGAAGAGAATGTTTATTTTACTTGGTTTTATGAATGGTGCCAAAGAATATTCAAAATATTTATATAGTTTTAGAATTACAAACTATATAATAAGGTCTACCAAAAAGTTTGAAGTGTGAGTTGTGGTTTCTACTCAATTTATACTAAGTATTGCACATGATATTACCATATGTTCTAAACAAAAGTGTCATGGAACCTCATGATCATACTATATTTTATTTTTAAATATTTAAGATAATAATTATATTTTGGTTAACATGGTTTTTTAGTTTAAAAAAATATTTAAAAGGCCAATATGGATGTGGTTAAAACATTTTGGCAGACCTTAATATATATTTCATAATTATAAATCTATTAATATGTTTTAAATTTTCTTTAGTTCTGTCATCCCCATTTTTAATATTTTTTAAAGAGTATAAATAATAAATTGATTATGCCAAAGAATATTGAAAACATTTTTAGAGTTTTAAAATTAAAAACTATATAATAAGGTCTGCCAAAATGTCTTAACCATATCCATATTGTCCTTTAAAATATTTTTTAATTTAAATTTTGAAACCATAATCCCTAAACCAAAATATAATTATTATCTTAATTTGATTGTGTCCTAAGTGGTCCTTATAACTCACTCTCTCACTCACACACACACAAAAATTGACCATCATGGGTTTCATGTATTTGATTATAACCTATTTACCATTTTCTTGAAAGTGGGATGAGGATTGTGAAAGAATAATGCATATTTTTCTTAGGCTGATAGTCATTATTTTAGTATGGTTGTAAATAGGATGGAATGGTTAATTTATTAGGAACCCATGATACCCCTTCTATTTACTTTGTTAGTATAATAATTGTTATGGATGCATATACTTTGTCAGTCATCCTGTGAGCATTTTATTTTATCCCACATTCATAGGAAGTAGTATTTTCTTATATTAGACTTAGTATAAAAGTAAGTGTTGAGGCCAATGAAGGAATCTACGAATTTGTTTTATCATAAAGGAGGTTACCCCATTGAAAAGGCCAACAATTTTGCAATTATACCATTGTAATTAAATTCTACTTATTTGAGTTAATATATTGTTAATTTTCATAGTTTATTTCATGCATTTATAATTATTTTCTAATTTATTCAATAAAAATTCCCTCATCTGATATTAGAGTGCTTTCCAAGGCCAAATCTTAGTTTTCCTTCAAAAAGTCTTATCTCTATTCTATTGCATAATCCATTTAAGTAAATTTTTAAAAAGTAATTATTTGTATCATAGTAATCTATTTTAGATCAAAGTTAAAACTTGACCACATAACTATGGGAAGTGCTTGGGTGAAAGCCCTAAAACTCATTATGAGGAGTACCATAGGAACCCCAAAGTAGTTAGCCCATTGAGAGGACTTACCAACAAAAGAGGTAATGACCCTTTTCTAATTGAGTAGTTTTCATCCATGAGGAAAATGAAGAACTATCACTAAGAGGTAAATCCATGGCCAAATGTTTTTTGGATAGTGACACTCACTTAGACAACTATTAAGCATGAGATATACTGAGAGGGGGGGTGAATCAGTATATCATATATCTTATAAATATTTTCCTTAACCAAATTCCACTTAATCAAACATTCAAGATATGCAATAAAACTCAAACAATAAACACCACACAAGATAGAGAGAGACACCAGATATAATGTGGAAACCCAATGTGGGAAAAACCATGGAGAACAATCTCAAGTATATGAATGAGCACCAACCCAAATAATATTTGCAAGCACAAACTTGTAGGAGTACCATACCCCTTTGCCGAGTACTAACCCAACTACTATTCATGAGCACCAACCCACAAGAGCACCAAACCCCTTTTTCGAGTACCAACCCAGCTACTATTTGTGAGCACCAACCCATAAGAGCACCAACCCCTTTGTGTATACCACACACCCATCTCTCAATGTTTCTATCTCAACAAATGATAGTTCAATACAACATATCTTGCCTCTCTCTCACCTTTACTCTTCTAAGCTAGATATAACAAATACAAATCATATTCATCTCTAACAATTGCTCTTCTAAGCTAGATATTACAATATCAAATCAACCTCTATCTCTCATATTACAAATGGCTTCTCAAGCCTTTATTTATATCTTTCCAAATGACCTTTGGCCTTCCCCCTTTGTGACCCTTCAATCCTCATGGAAAATGGCACCAAACTTGTATGACCCTTCATATTCAAGCCTTTGAAAAGTCATGTGGTGACCCTTCATGATAAAAAAAGTCCTTCCCTCTTTTGTCCTCATCTTGGTGACTTTTCATATTCCTTAAAGTGTCCCTTAATGAGAAATTATGCCCTTCCTCTTTTGTCTTCACTTGGTGACTCTTGGAATTCCCCAAGATGACTCTTCATGGGAAAATGCGTCCCATCCTTCTTTTTTCTTTATCCCATGGCTCTTTGACTTCTCCATGGGCCCTTCTTTTGTCTCATATGAAACCAAAAATATATTCATTAATATTAAATAAATATTAACTCATATTAGCAAGATATATTTATTACAAACAACATTAAATGTAATGGGGCATTTATCACCAATAATCCTAAACCTTTGACATCAATGACAATATTTCCAACAATCTCCCCCTTTGTCATTGATGGCAACCTCAATCCTAAAACTACCACATCATGTCACCTACACATACTATCATCTAAAAATATATAGTAACTCCCCCTTACTTTAGTAACCTGTACCTATTTTTTGCACCTGTACCTATACCTATTATTCTCCCCCTTTGACATCAATGGCAAAGGTCCTACCTAGAGCTAACACTTAGCTCCCCCTCAACTGATGCTGAACATCAATGGCAAGAAGTAAAATAAATTACTCCCAACTCCTCTTGCATATCTTTGAATGTGTCATTTGATTATGCCTTTGAGAAGATATCTGATAATGCATATAAATCTTTACCTATCCTTTGAGCATCTTTAATCAACTCATTTGAATATTTTCTTCTAACCTCATATTATTTTGCATGAAACTTTAATGTATATCCTTGATCACATATTTGACTTACACTCAATAGATTATGCTTACAAAACATTCTTAGCTTTGGTTATATCATAATCCAAACTCAAAGTACCTTTTTTGGCTATCCTGGTAGTGGTTTTATCTCTAAATCTCACTAAGCCACCATTGACCTTCTTTACTCTTATCTCATGTTATATGCCTCAAACATCTGCTATCAACAAACCATGGCTGATATTTATACAAAGCTATTTACACCAACATACAATCTTTAGGTTGTTTCTTCTACCATGAACACGACTGAACCTTCTTCCTAATGAATGGAACTTTGAAACTCTGATCCTTCTTCATTGAATCTAAATGAGTATCCTTCTCCTTCTTTCTAAAATTGTTAGCTCTTTTTCAACATTCTAATTTCTTGTGACCATAATCATTTGAAACACTTTAAAACTTTTAAACACTGAATATGCAAGAATCATTCTAATAGCCTCAAACCTTAATATTGATTCAAAATTTTCTTCAAAAATCTATTCCCTCAAAAGATATACAAATTAATCTGCCAACTCACCTTCTTGTCATGCAACATAGCCAAGACCCAAAAGCATCCACCATGCTTCAATTTTTATTAAAAGTGTATCCTTGAAGCCTAAAAGAGACACCCCACACAAAAGGGTCCTAGAAACAAATCTCAGGAGATTCCCACATCTCCTCTGTTTCTTCCTTGATCTTCTTGTGTTTTTATTTTAGAATCCATTTAAGCATGTCTAATATTTTTGACTTACTAACCTTATCATTTATGATGTTTTTCATCTTCTCAACTTTGATAACTATCTTATCTTGATAAATCTCATGCTCAAATGTAACAAGAGATTCTGCACAATCCTTATTATCTGATTCTTTATCTACTATAGCAAGTAATTCACTTTCACTCTTAAACTCAATCTGATCAACCTTTACTATTTTAGATCTCTAAACCTAAATTTGTCTTTTCTCATATTTTCTAGGGGCTCTATATCCTTTGAAATACCTTGAATATCTCTTTACTTTATTTTGACATAATTTAGCAATATGGCCAACCTTATGACAACAAAAGTAAACAACATTTCTCATACCTTTTTCTTGAATGTGACTGAGATCTCCCTTTGACTGATTGCTTTTCCTCATATAGTCTCTTTCCCTATGACCAACATGATGACAAAAAAAATAATGACCATGAAAGAATTTGAAAAATTGAAAGCATTGTGCTGCCTGATTGGCTTCTTTGAATTGCCTGCAAAACCTACATCCTTCTTTCCTTAGACTAATATTTCATGATCTTTCTCAACCTTGATTATAAGCTTCTCATGATTATCCTTTAAAGAACCTAACTCAACCTTCAACTGATTACACTCTTCTTCTTTTGATGTTAAAATTGAATTTTCAACCTCTAACTGATTATTAAGATCCTAAATAACTATCTTATTTTCTTTTACTTATATAGCCATTTTAAAATCCAAGATACACACTTGTTCCTTAAGAGCCTCAACCACAGATTTCAACTCTGATTCTCCTTTAGCTACTTGGCCATCTTATGCTTTTCTTTGATCTACCTTCAAGCTATTAAACCCTTTCTGAAGGAACCTGCTCTAATACCAATTGTTAAGCACGAGATATACTGAGAGGGAGGGGGGGTGAATCAGTATATCATATATCTTATAAATATTTTCCTTAACCAAATTCCACTTAATCAAACATTCAAGATATGCAATAAAACTCAAACAATAAACACCACACAAGATAGAGAGAGACACTAGATATAACATGGAAACCCAATGTGGGAAAAACCATGGAGAACAATCTCAAGTATATGAATGAGCACCAACCCAAACAATATTCATAAGAAAAAAAATTTAGGAGCACCATAGCCCTTTGTTGAGCACCAACCCACCTACTATTCATGAGCACCAACCCATAGGAACACCAAACCCCTTTGGTGAGCACCAACCCAACTACTATTCATGAGCACCAACCCACAGGAGCACCAACCCCTTTGTGTATACCACAAACCTATCTCTCAATGTTGCTATCTCAACAAATGATAGTTCAATACAACATATCTTTCCTCTCTCTCACCTTTGCTCTTCTAAGCTAGATATAACAAATGCAAATCATATTCATCTCTCACAATTGCTTTTCTAAGCTAGATATTACAATATAAAATCAACCTCTATCTCTCATATTACAAATGGCTTCTCAAGCCTTTATTTATAGCTTTCCAAATGGCCTTTGGCCTTCCCCCTTTGTGACCCTTCAATCCTCATGGAAAATGGTGCCAAACTTGTATGACCCTTCATATTCAAGCCTTTGAAAAGTCATGTGGTGACCCTTCATGATCAAAAACGTCCTTCCCTCTTTTATCCTCATCTTGGTGACTTTTCGTATTCCTTAAAGTGTCCCTTCATGAGAAATTATGTCCTTCCTTTTTTGTCTTCACTTGGTGACTCTTGGAATTTCCCAAGATGACTCTTCATGGGAAAATGCATCCCATCCTTCTTTTGTCTTTATTCTATGGCTCTTTAACTTCTCCATGGGCCCTTCTTTTGTCTCATATGCAACCAAAAATATATTCATTAATATTAAATAAATATTAACTCATATTAGCCAAGATATATTTATTACAAACAACATTAAATGCAATGGTGCCTTTATCACCAATAATGTTAAACCTTTGAAATCAATGACAATATTTCCAACAACAACATTGGTGGCCAGAGTGATATCTTTAAACCCTTAGGCAACCATTGCAACTTTGGGCCCATTTCTATCAGTTTCAAAATATTACCATAGAGTATTAGAAAACTTATCATACTAGTTTTATCATATTACCAGTAGAGTATCAAAAAAATATCATATCATATCTTTAATAGAGTATCATTAGACTTGCCATACCAATTTTAGCATATTACTTATAGAGTATCAACAAATTACCATATTAGATTTGTAGACTCATCATATCAATTTCAATATATTCATAGTAGACTTTTCTTGCTAAACATAATAACCAAAAAAAAAATCTTATTCGGGTCATGGTAGTAACATAAACAAGATAAAAAAACATGGAGGATGAAATTGCCACCCTCAAGACACACATAAAATATCTTGATGAAAAAATTCTTGGCCTCAATATTCAACATACCACCTTCAACAACATAAAATATCTAGAGTCCTCTTCTGACACTATATTTTCTTCTTCTAGTAATTTTCTTGAGCTAAAGCTTGATTTTCCTTGATTTTATGGTGTAGATCCAACTAGATGGATCTACTAGGAAAAGCAATATTTTATCCTACATAATAGTTTTATGCCAACAAGGTTCTATTTACATCCTTTCAATTGGAAATTGAATCCCTTTAATGGTATCATTGGTATACCAAAGCTCATGATGAGCCAAGCTAGACCAATTTTTTCACCCTCATTTTACAATGGTTTGGCCTTAGTGCTTTTGATGACTTCATGGGTACACTCACTAAACTTCACCAAATAGGAATCATGAGAGAATATCAAATAGAATTTGAAAAAATGGCTAATCATATAGAAGAATTATCTAATGAATTATTTAGAAATTAATTTATCAGTGGACTGAAGGATGTAATTTGATCTAAGGTCAAAATGTTATGGCCCAACATGATGATGGAAATCCTATGGTTGGATAAATTGGTAGAGGAAAAAATCATAGATCAATAGTGATTCAAATCCAATTTTTCTCCATTCAAAAATATAACTCCATAATGATCTCAAATAATGCCAACCCCCAGAACCACTCTTATCAAGCATTTGACTAAAGCAACGATACAAGCCCATAGAGAAAAAGGACTATGTTATAGTTATGTTGAAAAATTCACTCAGTGACGTCGATGTGTCAGGCAAAAACTCTACCTATTGGATGTGGAATCTCTACCCAAAATTGAAGATGGAGAAGATGTTTAAGATATAACAAATGATTTGAAATAAGCTCTATTAATTTTGGAACTTACTTCTCAAGAAGAACAACCAGAGATCTCTCTCCATTCCTTAGCATGAGTCACCACCCCAAAAACCATGTAATTAAGGGGTTACTTCAAGAAGTTCCCTGTCACAATACTCATTGATTATAGTAGCACTCATAACTTCATTGACCCTTAAATCACCAAATATGTTTATTGTTTTGTCTATCCTTACTCTAACTTTAAAGTCATGATTGCCAATGGGGGCACATTACCTTAAAAAGGGAAGTATCATAATGTGCATATGTATATTGGAAATTATAACTTATGATTTGACATGTTTGCCTTGCCCTTAGGTGGATGTGATGTTGATTTGGGTGCCCAATGGTTATGCACACTTGGACCCATCTTATGAGATTTTATTGAAATTTAGATGTAATTGTTAGACAATGGGCAAAAGCACACATTGAAAGGATTATAAATAGGGTCCCTAAGCATCATTATTTCACATTACATGGAAAATATTCTTAAGAAGAATTCATATGACATCATTTCATAGCTCCATTTCATTCAAATACAACCATCAATGGTCTCAACTCTTCCTGATCTACAAAATGTTTTGCATAGGTATACATGTGTCTTTGCTGAACTAGTGAAATTTCTACCTTCACAAATAGAAGACCACCATATTCATCTCCTTCCTAAAATCATTCCTCCTAACATTAGACCCTATCGCCACCCATTTTAGCAAAATATTGAGATTGAGATGCTCATTTGAGTCTTACTAAAGTAAGGCATTATTTGCCCTAGTACCAACCCATATTCTTCACCAATTATTTTTATATGGAAAAAGATGGGTGATGGTGCCTCTGAATTAATTTTCATGAACTTAATTACATCACCATCAAGGATAAGTTCTCAATCCCTATTATTTATGATCTTTTTGATGAGCTTCATGGCATTCATTTTTCTCTAAGTTGGATCTCTACTCTAGATATCACCAGATCTAGCTTCATGAGCATGATATCCCCATACCCTTTGTCCTCACTAATGATCCAAAATTTTGGGTAGTGATGAATAAAATATTCTAGCCCTACATGCAGAATTTCATTATGGTCTTCTTTAATGACATTTTCATCTATAGTAAAACATGGTCTGAGCATCTCCAATATTATAACTCACACTATAACTTCTCTTTGACCATCATCTTTGTGAAAAATAGTCCAAATGCACTTTTAGCCAAGATGAAATGGAGTATCTCAAGCATATTTTTTCAGCCTAAGGGGTTTGTGTGGATCCTAAAAAATAGCTTCCATGACAAGTTGGCCTCATCCTCAGACACTCAAGAGCCTTCATGGTTTTTTGAGATTGATTGGATACTATCACAAGTTTGTTAAGGATTAAAAGAAGATTGTAGCTCTACTAATAGCTATGTTGAAAAATGATACTTTTACATGGACACAAGCTACTAAGTGTACATTTATAGAATTAAAACAAGATATGTATAATAAACCTATTCTAGCTATGCCATATTTTTCCAAGACCTTCATTATCAAGAGTGATGCTTGCAGTAATGGACTTGGTGCTATTCTCTTCTAATAAGGATTCCCCATTGCATTCACTAGCAAAGCCCTTTTTGAGAAGAATTTAGAACTCTCTACTTATGAGAAGCAAATGATGGCCATTTTTCATGTAGTATATAAGTGACAACCATAACTACTGAGGAATCATTTTTGCATCAAAACTGATCACTAGAGTCTAAAATATTTTTTGGAATAATAGGTCTTCACCCCATTATAATAAAAATGGGTCAATAAACTCATGGGTTAGAACTATGAGATCAACTAAAAGAAGTGTAAGGATAATATGGTGGTTGATGCTCTATCTCACACATTTGTGGACCAAACTTCCCTTTCATCTATTTTCATACCTATTCTAAATTGCTTAGATGTTGTATAATAGGGGTATGTTAATGACTCCTCATTATCTCAAATCATTCAATATTTGTCCACTAAGCCCTCTATTATACTAAATTATTCTTGGGATGGTGATTCTCTATAATATAAGGGTCATTTGGTACTTCCCTAGAGCTCAGATCTTTAAAATGTAGTATTCTATGAACTCCATGCTTCTCCATTAGTAGGGCACTCAGGGTTTCTTAAAAATTATGAGTGAGAACAACGTAACTTATTTTGGAAGGGAATGAAGAGTCAATTCAATAGATGGTGGATGAATGTGATACCTACCAACATAGGGGTAAAACAACACTCATCCCTGGGTTGCTTAAACCCTTGTCTATCCCCACTAGGATTTGGATAAATATTTCTATGGATTTCATTAAGGGTATTCATAAATCTAGAGGGACATTAGTGATCTTAGTTGTGGTTGATCACCTCTCCAAATATATTCATTTTTGTGCCCTTAGCCACACCTATACTACCTTCACAATTACCTAAATTTTCTTGGATCATATTTTCCATCTTTATGGAATTCCTTCATCCATTGTCTAAGATCATGATGCAACCTTCACTAGCTATTTTTGGATAGAACTATATTGATGCACTGGCACCAAATTGAAGATAAGTTTTGAGTATCATCCATAAATGGATGGATAGACTAAAAGTGTCAATAAATGCTCAAAAACTGTCCTTCATTGCTTCACCTTAGAACAACAACATTAGTGGGAAAATTAGCTTACCCTCACCAAATGGTGGTACAATACCTCCTAACATAACTCAATTAAAATGACTCCATATGAATCAGTTTATGGTCAAGTACCACTAGTGATATTTTCATACACCCCAAATAGTTCATTAGTTCAAGTGGTTGACATGATTCTCTAAACCCAGGATCAAATCCTCATCAATTTTTGAGACAATCTTCATATGGCACAAAATTTAATGAAACAATAGGCTAATCAACACTATTCCAAGCATATTTTTCAAGTCAATGATATGGTTTTTATTTTACTACATCCATATAAGAAATCTTCCCTAAAACTCAAAGGGCATCATAAGATATATCCTAAGTTCTATGGACCTTATAAGGTTCTCCAGAAGATTAGGTCAGTTGCTTATAAGTTAGAACTCCCACCTTGTTCTTGAATTCACCCAATATTTCATGTCTCTTGTCTAAAAAAAATTATTGGCACAAATATCAGAGTTCAGACTATTTTACTAGAGCTTGATAATGAGTAATCCATCCTTCTTGATTTGGAGGTAATCTTAGATAGGCACACACACCAAATTCACTCCTATTCCATCATAGAGGTTTTAATTTAGTATCACGGAATGCAACCAAAGGATTCCACATGGAAACCACTATTTCATATTCCATACTAATTCCCACATATGAATCTTTGAGGACAAAGATTTTTGTAAGAGGGAGGGGATGTTAGGAACCCATGCCACCCCTTCTCTTTACTTTGTTAGTATAATAAATGTTATGGATGCATATGCTTTGTAAGTCATCCCATGAGTATTTTTTTTATTCCACATTCATGGGAAGTAGTTGTTTATTAGATTAGACTTAGCATACAAATAAGTGTTAAGGATTATGAAGGAATCCATGAATTTATTGTATTATTACTAATTTTCATGTTTATTATGTGTATTTGCAATTATCTACTAACTTGTTTAGGAATGATTCTCTCATAATTTTTATGCACAATGATATTTATATAAGTATTATTTTCACTTTGTTTTAAACTAAACAATTTGATGCATTATATTTTTAAGGTCATGAAAATTAGTAAGTATTTGAGCCTAGTTGTATAAAATGTTTATTTTAGCATACTTTATTAGATGTCAAGTTAGAATCTAGGTTAAAATGATTCAGGTAGAGATGTTTGGGTTTTTGATTATGATAAACATAGTGATGTTACTCATTCATTGGGTATATCTTAAGGTGGATAATTATTTCATGGTCATATGGTTGTTAACACATTGTTTAGGCCATTTAATTGGGGAACCCATGTTTCTTTACATTTTGATGTCAATAACCCTACCTCTTGGAATGTTCTCAACTCTTTTCCTTATAACTCTTTTAATTTTAATGTAAATAGAGGATGGATGGGAGAAATTTTGAGGAATCCTCCTCATAGATGAGGCATTCCAAAAGAGGCCCCTCAACACACAAATGCTACCACTCAACTTAATGAGCATAATTTTCTATTGTCATAGCCACCTTAACATGAAAATATTCTTGAATTAACTACAAAATTGCATATCAATGAAATTGTTCTAATTAACCCCAATATTTCACCCCTTGAGCCTAAAACCCTACTTTTTTTAGCAAAAAATGTGTTAGCATCCCTGTATCACAATCTATAGAGGTCAGATGTTAAATAAGATTAAGTTGGAGGTAATTATTTTGAAGGGGTGTTAACCTTCCTGATGTAACTTCTCATTACTTCTATGGAGTATACTAGGTACTTGAATGATAAGGGTGACCCTTTGATAGATTTAATTTATGATGAATATTTTGATTAAAACTTAAATTGTTTTGTTGAAATTTCTATTGATAATTAACACTTATGAAATACTGTCATAATATTTTTAAGTATATTGATATTATTTTTTATAATTTTGATTTATACATGGAATTATTGTATGTCCTATAGGACACTATGTTCAAATCATTTACTATTTATTGGAAAATTATGGATACACACATGGATTTTAATGTTTTATAATATTTTTTAAGTTGTTTTTACATATTTATCATGTCTGAGACTTGAAAAAATCAATAAATAAATATATGTAACAAGATCAATATTCAATATGAACTTGAGGGAGAGGTTGAAATCAATATTGTTTTTGTTATCTTTCATGTCCCAAAATTATGGTTCTCCAAGGCTCTTTTTGTGTAGTAAATATGGTAAGATCATGTGAATTACTTAGTACACATTGAGTACAAACCTATGTAAGTCTTTCAAAAGACTATTCTAAGATATAAAAGGGATGTCAAGAGATTGATATGTAAGAAACTAATCTATAAGTATACACTGAGTACATTGAGTCTTTTTCTCTCTTGGTTAATTTCATTTCTTTTATTTTTTCCCTCTTTTTAGATATAAAAGGGATATAAAGAGATTTATAAAACACTTTGATATAATCATAGATATTTCCTTCAAAAGATTACCTATTTTATAAGATTTACTATGTTGGATAGGTTAGATTATATTATTTGAAATCTGATCACATATACATATATCTAATAACTACTATGTAAGCCATAAAATAAGGTCTGCCAAAATATATTATCCATATACATAATCAATAATGGCCTTTCAAATATTTTTTTACAATTAACAAACCATACCAACCAAAATATTATTGTTACCTTAAACCAACTATGGGCCCATAGAGAAAGACAACTATAAAAGTGAAGATGGCAAGATAATATCTTTAAAGAAATAATTTTTAGTCAAATTATCATTATATTTATTCAGTTCAAGATAAATGGTTGTGCATGTAATCAACTATTATCAATCTTCTATTTGATTAAGAGAATGTGTCTATAATATTTATAAACTCTATTATAGATATGCATATGTATTCGAGCATAATTAAGTTTCTTAAATACATATGTGATGGTTTCTTTATTTTTTAGTCATTGATGCAAGCTATTGGCATAAATGAAGCTTTGGTAGTCAAAATATTAGAATGAGAGGTTGAAAATGAAGGTGCAGATAATTTCTAAGCCAGTTTAATTGTGATTACAAGTATGGATTTGTGTTCCTTTATTATGAAGATTAAGAGCATTTGTTTACATGCACAGTCATTTATCTTGAAATAAATAAATATAATGATAATGTCTTGACCATATCCATAATCAATAATTATAAGGTCTACCAAAATATCTTAACCATATCCATAATCAATAATGACTTTTCAAATATTTGTTTATTTCAATTAACAAACCATGCCAAATAAAATATAATTTTTAACTTAAGATTATTATGTGCTAAGTCACAAGTGGTCCTTAACACATTTATAAAACCGAATAAACCAAAAATGTTATTCCATTTATATGATTTTAATGAATAAAAAAATTAATAATAAAAACTTTCAAACCTAATATTTATTTAATTTCTAACATTGAATGTGGTGGAGGTGGAATTAAAGTTATGAGGATTGAGGTTTAGATTTTTCCCCATTTTATAGTGAATTGACATTGATATATTGAGGGGACCTAAGGAAAAATTTAGCATTGGTCCAACACATCACACATGGGATTAATTGAAGTTTATTAAATACATATGTGATGGTTTTCTTGAATTTTCTAGTCATTTATACAAGATATTGGTAGAAGTGAAGTTGTTGGTCCAATATGGATACTTATAGTTTATTAAACTATATTTCCCTAAAATAAGTTTGCTATAAAATAATAAGGGAGCACACAATATACTTATGCATCTCTATAATATATTTTTCAATTATTATAGACATGTTTTTTTAATCAAATAGAACACAAAAATACACCTACTTGGTATAAATTAACAAGAAAACACCATAATATACTTATGCATCACTATAATAGAGTTTTAAAATATTATATATATGTTATCATAATCAAATAGAAACAAAAATACACAAATTACCTCTTAATTATTTATATACTCTACATTATCTTCAACAAGCTTTCTCAAAACCTTGATAAAATAAATCTTAAAATTGATCACAAAATTTGTTGTCCTTTCTCAATCAACCTCAAATTTCAAATGCATAAATTTCAAATTTTAACATGCCAATTTTATTTATTTTGTTCTTGATAATTTTTATTTGCATTATATTTAAATTTTGATGGACTTAGATCTAGTATTGTAGAACTATAGTGTGTTTGAATAATAATTATTCAATCCTCTTCTTTTAGATGTTGACTACCAAAATAAAAATGAAAAATCAAGGACAGTGTATTTAGTTGTATACAGCCTCAAGCGAGTATCCAATTTTTGTCAAGATTGTTTCTTAACTTTGACTTTAAAAATGACAATGCACTAAAAATTCTCTCATATTCCACTGATCCTAAAATCATTTTTTGGTATAAATTAGCATGATTAAAATATTTTGAAATACCATCACATAGTATTTCACTCAAACTTAAGGTAGTCCAAAGTCTAATGATCAAGACATATTCAAAAGAATGGTCCAAAATTTGTTGTGCCAAATCTAATAGATCACTCCCTTAGCTTTGGTAAATCTAAAATGCCTTCAAATTTTTCACCATTCAATTCTACACTCTTGCAAATTTGCTGGGCCAAGGTTTTGATTTTACCTTCAAAATATAATGAGATAACATTTTTCCAATATTGAGGGTATATCAATGGATTTTAGTAGTTTGTATTGAAGAAAATGATATCTAATCTTTGAAGAGAAACATTTTGCAATTTCCTTCAAGGTGTAACTTATAAAGGATATTGTAGACATCTAAAACTAGCCACTGATGGCCTTTGACTAGACTTCAAATCAATTCTTACCAACCATTGTAAATTAAGCTTAAGAATCACTAAACATCCCAGATTTGTTTATGCATCATTAATAAAATCTCATAATCCTATTGATACATCTCTAATTGGGGTATCATATCATAATCTATAAAACCATCTCACAGATTCATCTCTATTTATCATGTGGCATCAAAACATGCAATTTGGCTTATAGGCCTATTAAGTGGGGAAAGTACACACATGAAATTAAATTAAATCTTGAAAATACTAAACAACCTAAACAAAATTAATTAAAATTCTAAACCAAATTAAATGCCTAGTTTAATTATCAATGAGCAATTAATGAAATTTCAAAAAGGAAATTCAAAAATTAAGAATATCCTAGGTTTTCATGATTACCTTTTATTAGTTGTCAAAATTTTGAAAATATCTCACCCATGCCTATTCATTAAAAATCATGAGATTTTGACACTTTTTAACTCTACTGGGCTTAATTAAATAAATTAGGTTAGGTTTAAACCCATTTCATTTTTAAACTACAACTTAACTCCCCTTGAGTTTGGGTTAGATCCTAAACTTATAAATACAAGCCTATGTCTCTTCATTTTGAGATCTTGGATAGAGTAAAGTTATAATGTAGATTTTATAGAAAGATTGAAAGAAATAGTGTTATAATGCCAAAATTATAATCCAAGCCATCAAGCAAGCATAAGCCACAAGCCTAACCATGATGCCAAGGAGAGAAGGATATAACGAAGATCCATTACCAAAGACTCTTTGAGCACAAACTAAGCAAGCCACACAATAAAGTTTTTGGAGCATTCAAGGAAGGTAAGGAATTTGTCATTCTTTGCATTTTATTTGTGTTTTCAATTGGTTTTTTTCATTTTCCTCCCCCTATGATCTAGGTAAGTGTTAGCATGTTTGCGTGTTTTTATTCAAGTTTTGTTACTTATTATAACACTTGATCTAACCTCCCTTCTTGTATTTCTTGATCACAAATGACACACTTAGTGGGAACCTAAAGACATCCAAGTTACCAAGAAGACCAATATGCAATTGATAAATCTTCAAATGAATGCTTGAATATCTTCAAAATTGAATTTTATCTTTATTTTTTCCATATTTTTTATTTTTATGCTAACTCAAATCTACATAGAGAGTGACATCAGTCAAGCATAACTAGCATCAGTTTTACCTAACCATCATTGGTTATGCTTAACCCTTCTTGGTTCTAGGTTATAGTCATTAATTAGGGTGCAGGGGAAAATGTGGTTTAAAAACTTGCATTTTTAATATTTTTAGCATTCCTAATTGTTATTTATTGGTCTCATTGACCTTTATATTCTTTGTCTAATCACTGTGTTGTAGGTTTTGAGAATTTTTATATAAATTTAAGATAACTAACATTTTTTAATCATGTTTATTTTGCCTTCAGGTTAATAGGCAATTGATTTTGGTCCTTATTGACCAGTATTAGTTATTACCAATTAGCATCAGTTTCCTAGTAACTGACATTGATCATGGGTGATAAATATCGATCTCTATGTTTACAAAAAAAAACTAGGAGCTATATTTATAAACATTGTTATCTCATCATTGAAAGTGATTCAAAGGAGGAGAAATATCTCTAACCCTTACAGGTCCAAGGTGGGAATAGAACATGAATTTAGACTCATGAAAATTTCATTTTGGGTGCTAAAAATAATTTCTAAGTCTTGAACATTTGATTTTCATGGTTAAAAGGAACCTAGAATTGCTAAATCTTAAACATTTATTTTTAGTGCTTGAAAAGAATCTAGAATCTCTAAGTCTTAAACACTTCATTTTGGTACCTAAAAATAATTTTTAAGTCTATAACATTTCATTTTTAGTGCTTAAAACGAACATAGGTTTTTTTTCTTAAGTTGTTTTGTGAAATTTATTTCAAGCTTTTAAAATTAAGCCAAGGGGCCAAATAACTTAATCAAACATTTCATTTGGTGCACCAAATTGATACTCATTTAGATTTTAATTTCATGAAAGTGTTTGTTACTTGTGTGTTTTTTTGTGAAAGATGAAGAGTGCATGTATGATTTCCCCCCATACCCTATAGGGAACTTAGTGAACAAAAGAGCTTTTTCACTTATAATTTGTGCCTAGTCCAAGGTGTGGAAATAATGTTGTCTAGTGCCTCCCCAAAACATGCATAGTTTGGGTGATTTAAAAATAACCTCTAAAGTCTTTCCACTTAGTCATTTAATTTTATGAAATTTATATTTTGAATGGGAGTTCATATCTTCTTCACAAGTTCTTTAGGGAAGCATTAACCTAGGGTTTTATCTATCAATAGTATTTCAACCCCAATTCATGGTGGGGTATACAAACTAGGGAGCACATATTCTAAGAGCTAGGAGTTGACAAGCTAACCTCTCTTTTCATAATGAATACCTAAGTTAGGTCTAGTTAACTAGGGGATTCCACTAAGTAGTCCACTAATGAAATCACTATGCAAAAGAAGAAACCTTTGAATAGTAAGTTAATCAGTATGAACTTAATTGACATGTTGCATCTCTAGCATTAGTCATGTTTGGTAACAATATATATGTTTAAAAACTATAGTTTTAGTAAACCCCATTGGACTAACCATGTCAGTTTAGTGCTTAGGATGATTTACATAGTTTTATTTTGTCATTTATTCCTTTATTGCTTGGTATTTGAGTTTAAAACTTTATTTGTTTATAACCATGTCAAAATGAGTTATTTTTCCACACTACTCCATTGTTTGAAGAGGTGTTATGTCATCTGTTTGACACCATTATTTTTACCTTTGACTTTTTGTGTCAAAAATGTTGTGTGTGTCACCTTATTGAAATAGGTAATGTTATGCTACCAAAATCATTTCAAGTTTGTGCCTTGGAGTCTTTGAAACAAACCATTGCTCATATATTTATAAAGTGATAACATCATTATCCTACCTAAATCATTTCAATTTTATGATTTGTAATATTTAAAACAAACCATTATTTATATTTTTAGAGAACGATAATGTCATTATACTACTCAAATCATTTCATAGACTCATCTTGTGTTTGTCTAAGTTTTGTGTCTGAACCAAACCTTGTATGCCTTTGTGGTTTTTGTCTAAGTGTTTTTATGAGATTCAAATTTATCTATCTTGTTTGTTAAAGAATCCGAGTTTTCCTAAGTTGAGTTTTTAATTAACCTTGACATGTTTGGATCCAAACATTGATTGATTTCTATTTAGGCCTTATCTAATTAGGGATTAGATATTGATATTTTTCTTTTGGGTTCCGTAACTTAGGTTAATTCTTTACCCAAATTCAAAAACTATTTGTTTGTATAATTATTTAGGAGAAAATAGTCTATCCCCAAGTGCCTTTTATTTCATGCCCCATACTAATTTGACCAAATTCATGTCTAAAATCAAGTGCCTAGTTTATGATAGAGTGTTCCAAGTTTGATATATGAAGTACCCCTTTGTTTGAAGTCTAGATTTTGATGCCACATTTGGCCAAAAGTCCTAGCACATGTCTCTGTTTGAGCCTAGATTTTAATGCTGCATTTGGTCAAAAGACTTAGCAACTTTTCTTTTCCTAGAGTAGACCTATTTGGAACACTTTGGACATAGAGTTTGGCATTTTGTTTTTAGTTCATCCACTTGACCTTGTTTGTGTGAGACATTAAATGTTAGACATTTGATGTTATATTATTTTATACCAACTTTTATTATAAACCATTTTAGAAATACAACTCTATCCCTTTGAACAAGTTAGACCAAGATTGAACCCTTTGTATTTTTAGACATTCTTTTTTAGATTTTGTAGAATTATAGTCCCTTTTTATCGCAAATAATTCACAATTAATTTAACCATGTCTCACTATACACATAGTGTAGTCATTTCCAATCTAGGGTATGAAAATGTGGTTACATAAGAGGATTTCATTTAAGACCCCTATGGAGATGATGTAGTTTGTGAGACAGATCTTTAGCCACCTTATAGCACTCAAATAGGGGAACAAAATCAAAATCTTCTGGCCCATTATTTAGTCAACACACCTACATATTTAGAGTAAGACCAATAATAGATGGCATAATAATTGGCTAGTGTACATATGGTTATAGAACAAGTTCAACAACAACCATACTATGTTACAATACCTTTAGCCTATGACCCATATTTGTTTGATCATCATTTTATTCCAAATAAGGATGATGTCTTAATTAGATCCATAGAAGTAGGGGCTAAGTTTATGGTAGACTTTCCCCATGAAAATTTTCCAAGTCTAGTAAGAATCCTTAAAACATACCTTATAGTCAAACCAATGAGCATGCCTCTTATAACAACCCTCATTCCATAGTGTTGATACCATATCAGGACCCTTACCTTGTATGCTTGTCATAGGAAAGGGCCTCATGGAGGACCACTTTATATAAATGCAGACATCACACCAAATATACCTAAACCTAGCATGTAACTTTAGAAATATGACCATGTCAAATTCTCCTCTTATCAAAATAGCTCCTTAAACAAGAATCTTAATTGAATTTATAGGCTAATAAAATTAGGGTATAGACCCACTTATTCAAATCACTCTGGTAGAAAACATGTTCAATACCCCAACCATCGAAGAAGTGTCTTTTACTTCAACACAGAAAAGTGAGACAAACCTAGTGGACAATGCACAAGCAACATCCAATCTAGACCAAAGTGGTTTAAATACACAAATAACTATGTTACACCTATTTTATACACCCACCTATTTTTTTTAAAATCTATACTTTTTTCCATAGAGATGACTTTGTCATAATGTCAAGGACCCTATTGACTAATAGTATTTTTAGATGAATATTTTATTGTGAAATTGTAATGATTTGTTGATAATTTTTATTTATGTTTTAAGTGGTTTTGAAGAGAATGGTGGATAAATGAATAAAATATGCATATATAGTTATATATATATATATGATCAGTTATCTTGTTATTCAGATTAAGTACACTTTGACAAGTTTTAATTGATAAATGGACTTTTAGTTTTTTAATTATTTCATTTGATTTGTGATATTGTTCGACCCTCATAAGTGGATTTGATTGATGATTAGATAACAATGGTGATATGATAATTTTAAAAACCTTGAAATCAAATTTGGTACATTCAAAATTTTAAAAATATACATTTGATGAATAACTCAGTTTTATTCACTATTTTATGAGTGTTATTTTAAATACCAATATGATTTGGATGGTTTAGTAATGCTCATATCCTAATTTATACAACTGGTAGTCTGGTTTGTTTTGATTCTATAAATGACACATGAATCAATGTATGGATACATAATTAGGATGCTAAGTTTAGTTGTTTCAAGATTTAAATAAATACTCAAGTTTGGTGATTATAGTTCCCAAAGCATGTATTTCATTTCTTGTGTCTTGAATATTGATGTGTAAAAGAGGATTGATGAGATAGATAAATAGAATACAAATTCTTTGAAAACATCAGACTTGTTTTGAGAGGTTTACTTTACTTGAAAATGAGTGAAGGGGACTTTATTTATCACATAGTTTATTTTAGAACTTAACAAATCATATACTAAGGTTTATATTCGATCCCTTTGTGAAATATGTGTTTGGTCCTAAAATAAACTATTTTTTCAAAGGTATTTGACTATGATAGTTAGGGAATCAACAATTATGAAATAATTGTGAAATGCATAAGTCCTAAGAATCTTTTATTGATGACAAAGCAAATATCTGATCGAGTTAGAGACCACTTGGCAAATTGAAATTTGAGGAAGATGTGTTAGAAAATGAATTTAATTATGAATGTGTGTTTATAATGCTTCAAGATTCTTTATGGATTTAGTGGCAAATTCAATAATTGAAATGGTATATTCCTCATTAATTGGTAATTGGCTAGTGAGATAGTATGAAGAGATAGTCTTGGATAAACTTGTCAGTGTTGATAAGTAACTTAGCAAGATTACTAAGTACACAATTAGTTAATGTAAACCAATAAAGGGTAACCACCTCACTTGGTTGGTTACATACTCAGGTTTGAAAATAAAAATTTGGATTTTCTTGTTTTTTGATCTTTTGTTTGCAAGATTTGTGTGGGAGTGAAGCCCTGGCAGGATAGTGGGTGAGTTGTAGAATGAGGTTCGGTTTGGTGAAGGATTCAAGTGAGGAAACTGGGTATGTTCATGAAAATTTTGATTAGTCATTATTCAAAAATATTATGTGTATTTACAAAAGTTTGGATCAAAAAAGAAAATTTTCAAATGATTTTTGGTTCACATGAAATAAAATTATAAGCTTTTATTTTGATTTGTTGTGGAAAATATGGAAAGTAGTTTGAAGTTCGGTGAATCCTCCTACATATAGGTGTTATAAAGTTTGTGATTTTTTAAAAGTGTTTTTGTATTACATTTCATGCATTGTTGAATTTTATATCAATTGTTTATGGGTTTATTTAAGTGTTGAGGGTCAGAACTATATTGTGAAATATATGGTTTTACGTATGTAGACTTTGAGAAAGAAGTATTGTCTATTTGAAAGGATTTTGAGAATAATTTGAAAGCCTATGTGGAAAAAGGTTTTGAAATTGATCATTAGTTTATACACTTGAAAATAAATTTTTCCTTTGTATAATTTATAATCCAGTATTTTAGATAAATCGTATGCATGTAGAGATCTAAAAAAAATATGAACTTTTAATTTAAGCTTACATACCTGACATATTTTTGAGAGATAAATGAATGATAATCCCTAGTTTTGGTTGAATATCATAAATTCAAGGTGTAGGTCTAGTATTTTTGAATGTTTCTTTGGGAAAACTATTTCAAAGAATATTTTGTTGTGACATTAGTTTGTTTTATCAATCTCAGTATGAAGATTCACTTGCACATTTAAGATATGAAAATATGAAACTGTCTTTCTTTTTGAAATTGGGTATGAAACAGATTGAGAAATTTCTTAGCCTAATTATATATATGTCGAGGGTTTCTATAATCTTTATATCATGTTGAAATCTAGGTTTTAAGGATTTTGGTTTAGGTTATATGCTTGGGTAACCTCTAGTGTATAGATGTTTTAGTGCCTATTTCTTTCTTTTGGGTTGAAATGATGATAGTCTTACACAAATTTTGTAGAAATATTAGAAGGTTTTCAAGTTTTTCTTAGCTATTTTTATGCACTAAACTGTTTGTATTGACTTTGAAATATGGCTTAAAGGATATGTATGCTGATATTTTCTCTTTAAAACTAATGTCAAACTCATGGTTTTTTCTTGGTTTAATTTATGATTTTTTTTAGATGAAGAGATAATCGAGTTTGAAAATGATGCTATGGACCTAGAAAGAATAAGAAAATTTAGTCCATGCAGTTTTGGTTACATATATGGTTGTTTTCACAAACTATTTGTTCAAGTTGTCAAATATATTTAGATGAAGAGGTTAATTTGTGCATATAACAGGTGATAAGTTACAATATAAAGTTGTTTGAGTTTTTATGTGGCAATAAATCGTGGTTTTATTTTGAAAATATAAAACTTATATACATGAGAAATTTTTTGAACTGATGACTAGTTTCAATGTAAAACATGTGATTGATAGTGTTGAAAATTAAGATAATTATGTGAAAATATGTATTAAATCAATTGGCTATGTTGAAATGATAATGGCATATTTATTTCAAATATATATGGGAAATTTTTAATGGATGCAAAGCTAATGAAAAGAACATGAGATTTTCTTTGAAGTTTAATCTCAAAATTGAAGTTTTAGGATTTTCTTTGAAAATGGACATTAAGATTAAAATTCTTTAATACTTTGAAGTTAATATCAAAATAATGATGACATTTGAGGTTCAATACAAATTGTGATTTATATATAGTATGTTTCAATTATGATGTAGTTTTAGTTTATCTAATGGATTATTACAATTTGTAGTTTATTTTGTTTCTCAATCTTAGGTTTTGCTATTGTGTGTCAGATTGATCAGTATGTCTAGGTGGAATCAACCAGTAGTAAGTAATGATGATAGAGGATAGGGAAAAAATTCTAATAGAGGTCCTAGCTAGTCAAATTCTAGTAGAGGTTTTAATAGTGGTGGATTTCATACAGGTCATTTTGGACCTAGATTTCATAGATGGACAAGAATGTCCATTCACTTTGATACCTATGACCTTAAATTTTGAAATATTTTGATTAATATGCCTATTAACCCAGCCAATAGGAGTTACATAGGTTATAAGGGTTTCCATGGCCATAGAATTGGAGCCTATGCACATTCCCAAACTAGCTTATCTCACCATTTAGAACATGATCCTCAACATTTGCCTATCTAACCCCCTAATTTTAGAGGTGAACTAATTGATGATACTTTGCTTGATAACTAGTCTACACATATTGAATTATAAATTTTCCATGACAAAGACCTTAGGAAGATGGATATTCCTTCAGATGTACCTTCCCCTTCTCATGGAGACCTTGCTAAAAAGTGTAGAAAGTTGAATCTATCAGGTTCCCATAGTGAACCCATTTCGAGGTCTAAGAGGTTAAATTTTAGGTGTCATGGCTATGCTAGAAGAAGGAAAACCAAAGATTTTTTTGCCTTAGATTGCTTAAAAGAACATTACTGAAAAGAGGATTTTTAGTCAAGATAAATCTGAAGCACCAAGAGAGGTCAGATTGCTAAAAAGGATTAAGGTGAAGGTTGATGACAATATGATTGATTTAGGAACTAGATTTTTGCCACTTCTTGATACTAAAATATAGTACAACATTTATCTTCATGAACATGAAAAATAAATAATTGAAGTGTTATTAGATTCAGATGACTAATTATTATCTAAGGGATAATTTTTATTTAAGTGTTGAATGTCATGGTAGACATTGATATTTTAGTTTAACACTTTAATTTTTAGATTTTAACAAATTTTGATAGATAATTCTAGTAAATACATCAATTTTGGAGTTTGATATAATTATATATGCTTAAGTTATTTAAATATGTGTTATGTTTTAAATATGAATAGAATTTATTTTCTAATTTATTTATTTTATGATTGATATGTATTATATCATATTATTAATTAATATATGAGTCCCCATACATTAAGATTATTACCTCATGTCTCTTATTCTAAATATCTTGATCAAATTAAGAATTTTTTAAGTCTTAATTAAATCTATCCTTATCCAATTTAATTTTATAATTAATTGACTTTGTTAAATGTCAATTAGTTAACATTAACTAATAACTAGCTAAAGTTAGTTATAACTTATTTTACAACCTAGTTGAAGGTATAAGAAGAGATAAAGCACTTATTTGAAGATATAAGAAAAAGTATTGAAGACTTAAGTATTTTTTGAAGTCAATCATTTATCTCTTCTTTTTATGCAACTTCTTTAAGATGGTACAAATTTTATAGATAGACTTAATGGTAATTTATCTCATAGTTGAGTGATTGCTTATGCAACACATGTATATCCAATTTTATTAATCATTTATTACTAATTATCTAAAGTTTTATAAGATTAATATATTTTTATGATTGTTATTTGCAGTCCTATGCATAGATTTCAAGTATTCAACCTGAATAATGATGATCATTTTACTATTCTGTGACATCCCATTGATTTATTTTGATTTCAAAGTTGTCATTAAAAGTTTTATAGAGAAAGGATGTTTGTTTCTTTAATGAAGTTTATCTTTTTATGCTGAGATGAATCTCTTTTTTGAGACTTTCACATCTTTGTAATTATTAGACTCTAACTTTAATATAATAGATTCAATTTTTTTTAAAATCTATTTTTTGTTTCTATTTTCATTTTCTTAGATATAATTCTAATATTTAGTTATTTTCTATTTTAATTATTTTAATTTAGTTTTTTTCTCTTCTCTAGTTCTTAGTTTAATTTGTTTCTTTATCTTAGATAGTTATAGATTTTCTCAAGTTATTATTTCCTTTGTTTTGTTATAGGTTGATATATTTAAAGTATCTACATTTATATCCATTTCAGTTTATTATTAGTTCATTAATTTTATATATTCTAAGTTAATCATTTAATATTTTTCTCATAGTCCAATTCTTTAGTTTTCTATTTTAGTTTATCTCAAATAGGCTATAGGTCTGTTTTAATTCTTAGATTATTTCTTTTCTCTTTACTTTCTTAATTTTATAGTTGTTTCTTAATTAGTTTTTCTCATTTAGATTAAATATTATCTTTCAGTCTTTATTTATGTTTAGTTGGCCTTGTTTAGAATAATATTTTTAATTATATTTTCTAGTTTTGCTTGCTTTAGGTTAATTTTTAGTTATGTTCCTTAGTTTAGATTTATTTCTGTTATTTTACATTAGAGGTTCTTTATTTCTTACAGGTTTATGTCTTGTTTAGATTTAATTATTTTATTAGGTGGTTGTCTATTCTAGTTTATTTCTATCTTTACTCTAGGATTAGTTGTTTGCCTTATTTATTTGTTGGTATTTTATTTGCTCTTTTGTTTGTGTTTTTTTCTCTATCTCTCTTTGATCTTTCTCTTCTATTTTTATTTTGAGTTAGCTTGGAGAAAATTGAAAGTAAAAAATAAAGATATTATTTGAATACATATATTACTGAATCAAATTTCTAGTCTTCAAGAGACCAACTCATAGATTTTCTTTATTGGATAGAATACATAATAGATTCTTATCCTAACTAATTCATGATTAGATAATTGAATTTTTTATTTTTATAATAGAATAAGTTGTCTTAATAACTTGTTGATTTTTTCTTAAAATTTATAATAAAAACCCCCTCACATCTTTAGGATCTTAGATGAACCTTTGGAACCCCATGATTAGACTGGTATAAATATAATTTAACTTATACAATAGGTGAAATGGTTGATTCATTGATGATATAATTTAAATCATCAACAAATTTGGTGACTCCATTGGGGAAGTCATTCAAAAATTTAAATTAT
This sequence comes from Torreya grandis, assembly GCA_037957365.1. Classification (NCBI taxonomy): domain Eukaryota; kingdom Viridiplantae; phylum Streptophyta; class Pinopsida; order Cupressales; family Taxaceae; genus Torreya; species Torreya grandis. The sequence goes on from JARHVA010001672.1 coordinate 3,098,124, forward strand.
TTAAAATTTTGTTTTCTTGTTGCTAATGGTTATTGGATCTCAACAACCTACTATCATTCAACCTTTAATAGCTTTATAAGATGATCAATTTGATGTTTCTTTTAATATAACATGTTATGCTTAGTATAATTATCCTAAAAGTCTTTATCAAGTTATTGAAGTCATAAATCAAGAAGAAGATATTGTTGAATATAAAATTGATTGGTATTTAAATATTACACATGAGACTCAAAATGATGTTTTGAAATTGAATAGGAGAATTCAGAAAGATATAAATAGAGTTTTATCTATGTAAGCTAGGCCTATAATTCATTTTATTTTTGATTTATTCCCATTTGATGATTTTATTGTGCTTGCTAAAATACTTTGACAAATCTACAATTAGGTCAAGAAAATAAAGTTTAAGATAATCACTCTTTTTAGGTAAAATCTACTAAACCTTCCAAGGGTAGATCAATTAGTGAGGAATCAACCAATGGGGATCAATTAACTAGAAACCAACTAGTAGGAAATCAACTAGTGGGAGAACAACCAGTACTAGAATGGAGATTGGAGGATCTACTTCACAGATTGTATAATAGTAGAGAGTAGGAATAGCTCACTAAAGGTGAAGATGAAGAAGAAGATTAGAAATAATTCCAAATGACTATAACACCAAGTATTTTTGTTAATCCTATCAGTGCCAAAGATAATCCAGGTAATCTAGCTTCTCTTAAGGGATTGGATATACCAATTTTTTTAGATGTTATTAGATAATCTTGGGAAGATCACTTAGAATAATTTAAGTTAGTTTGTGTCACTCTTTTGATAACTAGTGAAAATATGTGTTTAACATTTTGTTCCCAAACATTAAAAGGAAAAGATTATGAAGTATTTGTTAGTCTACCCGCTAAAGTTATTAATAATTGAAGAGATGTAGAAGACTAGTTAGATTTGTCTTTTGGTAAATCCAAAAAATATTTTGATTTAATAAATGATCTTTCAAATATTTATTTAGACCCTGGTGAAAACATGTATCATTTTTTTGATATATTTACCAAGCTACATCAAAACATCCCAAGTGATCTTAGACCTTCCAAAATGTTGTCTAGACTTTATCTTTATAATGCTTTATCTTTGAAATACAAAATGGCTTTAGAAGATAAATATATCATTGAATATGATGAGACCATAAGATTTTGTATTGAGTATGGAAAAAAATTTAAGTGTATACGTTTTTAAAGATAGGTCTACTACAAGCTCAAATTTAGATAATGTAGAGATATTAAAAGCAATATAAAGTTTAGGTAATGAGATGGTCACTGTTAAAAGGCAGCTAAATAATAAACCTTTTATTTTATATAAAGTCATGAAAGATGATGATATTGCTTACTATTACAATGTTTGTGAACTTGATCATAATCTTGAAACATGTATAGCTATTATTAAATTTAAAAAGTATCTTCTTAAAGGAAAAGATGAAATAACTAAATATTTAACTTATAACATAAATACTCTTGATGATCTTTCAAAAAATGAAAAAAATATATCCTATAAATATTAGGAATAAGGATTATAATCGTACACAAAATAATAAAATATAAAATGATAAATATGATTTAGATGATAAAGATAAATCATCTCAAAATAATGCTAATAATCCTAATGATAATTTTGTTCAAAACAATCCTTTTGCAACTAGATATAATAATACTCAGTATCAGTATTATGAATCAAAGAATTTTAGACAAATTGATTCTAAAACTTATAACATAATTGATGATTTATCAATAATTAAAGCTTTATTTTTTTTATTGTAGGCTTCTAGTCTTTTAGGATAGTTAAATAAGATAAATTAAGAAGTAAAAAATCTAAGAGCTGATGTAAGTTTGCAAGAGGAAAATAATTTTGAACATATTTATGCTCAACATTTTGACCCCCTACTGATTATATACCTCCTTTCTATGTCACAATTAAAATTGGAAATTAAATAATTCATAATTGTATTTAGACATAGGTGATTTAAATAATATCATGCTTAAATTAATTATAGATCAATTGGATATTTATTATAAAGCAAATATTAGGAAACTTACTAGTTTTGATGATAGATAAACTAAGAGTTATGGTAAGTTTCTTGACATAGTTATTAAAATTGTGTAGGATGAATGAATTAGATGTATCACTAATATTCAATTATTATATATTCTTAGTAATTATGCAATGTTATTAGGAAGAGATTGGTCTAAATCCACTAGGTCTTTCGTTATAAAAGATATTACTCAGGTTCCTGTTTATAATGAGATTGCATTTTTGAAAAGAGAATATTTTTCTAGTACCCCAATTGAATCACCTTCTTCATCTAATATTTTTTATTTTGAAACAATATTAAAACTTATAAATTGATGAATGTAGATAAACCAAAAAATTAGCATGAAAAAATATTTAAAATAAACATTTTATGGTCTCTCTACTTTGATGGGGCTTGCTCTCAACAAGGTAGTGGTTCTATAATTTTTCTCATATCTTCTATTGGTAAAATATTTTGTTATGATTTCAAATTGTATTTTGAAAATAGTAATAATATATTAGAATTTGAAGCATTATGTTTGGGAATAAAAAAATCCATAGAATTAAATGTTAAACATTTAGAGGTTTTTAGAGATTCTGAGCTAGTAGTAAGACAAGTTCACAAGATTTACAGGACCAATCAAAATCATTTGCATCATTATATACAAAATTTTTGGCCATTACTTAAGCAGTTCAAAACTTTAAATATCATGCATATTCTTAGAGAACTCAATGTAAGAGCTGATAAAATTGGATTTTATGCTTTTAATCCAATTTTGAGTGAAATTAAGCGCACTATTGATTTTATTTTAGTTAAACTTTGCCATCCTAAAATTATTGATTTGATTGATAGTTGACCTATTTAGTTGTGATGAACATATAGATTCATTTATTAAAGACAACTACTTTGATCATGATGACTATGTATTTAATTGTGGAGATTATTTACATCTAAGTACTAATAAATTGCCTACTGGTTTAGTGAGCATAGAAACTATGTTTTCAACAAATTATCAACCAAGAATCTCTAGTAGAATAGAAGAGCCATAAATATAATCATAGGTGAAACCACTCCCATAAATTTAGGCACTGAAGAAGATTCTAAGTATGTTTATTTAGGAATTCAAGTGACTAAAAATAAAAAGTCTAAGTTCATTAAATTATTTAAAGAGTTTATTGATATCTTTGCATGGTCATACAAGGATCTTAAAGGTTATGATACTAGTATTATTAAACATGACATTATTATTAAACCTAGTATCAAACCTGTCAAGTAGAAAATATGAAAAATTAGCCTTTTGTTAGAAGACATCATTAACAAATAGTTGGATAAAATAATTGATGATGGTGTTAGTTTCCATGTAACATATTCAGGATGGGTAGCTAATCTATTTCTATTCAAAAAGAAAAATAGTGATATTAGACTTTGTATTGACTTTAGAGATTTAAATAAAGCAAGTATAAAAGATAATTTTCCTCTACCTAGCATAGACCAGATTTTACAATAGGTTTCTAGATCAAAAATGATGTCTTTATTAGATGGATTTTTAAGGTTATAATTAGATCTTTGTAAATCCTGATGATAGACATAAAACTAATTTTACAACTCATAGAGGTACTTTTGCTTATAATCTAATGCCTTTTGGTTTGATGAATACATGATCTACTTTTTAAAGGGTTATGCATGTTGCTTTTGATGATTTAATAGGAATTATTATTCAAGTTTATTTAGATGATCTCACCATTTATTCTAAAAAGAGAAAGAGGCATTTATACCATCTTCATGAAGTAATCACAAGATGTAAGAAGTTTGGCATTTTTTAAAATTCAAAAAAATCTATTTTTGACATGACTGAGAGAAAGTTGTTAGGTAACATAATTTCTAAAGAAGGTATTTCTATTGAACCTGAATGTGTAAAAGTTATAAAGGAACTACCTCCTCCCAAGGATCAATCAAGTTTAAGATCTTTCTTTGGCAAGATTAATTTAAAAAATATATATGTTTCTAATTTTATTGATAAATCTAATCCTTTACATTTGATACTTAAAAAAGATAAAATATATATTTGTGATGAAAATGTTGAATTAGCCTTTAATTCTATTAAAAATGTAATAGCAAGTGCTCCTATTCTTGTTAAACAACATTTTAAAGAAATCATTTATTCTTTATGTTAATTATATTAAAAAGGCTACATGATCTATAATAAATGAGGAATTTGAAAATAATGAAGAGAAACCTATCGGTTATATGATCCAAGTATTAAAAGATGCAAAAACTAGGTACCCACTTATTGAGAAATTTATTTTTTCACTTATTTATTCTCTAATTAAATTTATATATTCACTAATGAAAAACAAGATTTTTGTGTGATCTAATGTACCTTTTTGTCATATCTTTTAAAACAACCAACTATTCAAGGAAGGTTTGCTAAGTGGATCTTACACATTTGATAATTTTATCTTGAATTTAAAATTTATAAAACTATTAAAGGTAACGAATTAGAAAAACACTTAGCTGAAAATGTTGCCTTAGATATTAATGTTCTAGTTTTATTAGTTGATGAAAAATTAAAATGCAAAATCATATTTAAAAACTATGAAAGCTACTAAATTTTCTATAAAAATTAAGTTTGGTCATGAAATCAATGAATGTGATTATTTATTAGCTAAAGATGATTGGTATCATGATTTAGTTTATTATTTCTAAAATTATTCTTGTCCTAACCTCTTAAATAAGAAAGAAAGACATTCCTTAAGGCTAAAAGCATTAAATTTTTGTTTACTAAAAAAATTCTTATTTTATCATAATTATGATGTATTATTAAGATGCCTTACTCATAATCAAACTTAAAAAGCTATTAAGAGTTGTCATGAAGGAAATTTTGGTGGACACTATGCTATAAAAACAATAGCTTATAATATTTTGAGGGCTGGTTATTATTAGCCTACCTTGTTTTTAGATGCTTATAAGTTAGTTCATTCTTATAATATTTGTCAACTATTTGTTGGGAGGGATAAACTACCTGCATTGCCTTTAAATATGGTTATTTATAAAAAAAAACTTTTTACTAAATGGGGCATTGACTTTATTTTAGATATTCACTCACCTTCATCTATAGGTCATAGTTGTTAGGTTGTGGAGCTAAAAGCTTCACTGATGCAAACATGGAGGAGGTGATGAGTGTCACAGTAATCGACATCGGTCATGCCAACCGATGTCGGTCAGAGGTGGATATGAAGTTGTCAACATCGGTCATGGATCGGCCGATGTCAGTTATCTCTAGATAGACAGTGACCGACATGTCGATCACCTATGCGGTTCTATAACTGTTAGTTACACAAACAGTTTGTTTAACAAACCATTTGTTTGCATGTAAAGACTAATTTTAGTCTTGGAGATGTGTTTCTAATTATTGTAATTAGGAAGTCTTATTATTGTTTGCATGGGATCTATATAATAGATTCATGGGGCTGTATTATAATTTGTAGAATTATAAGGACTTATAAAGGCAAAGACAAGGGTTCTTCCAAGTTTAAGATCTAGGTTTGCAGGTGTGCAAGACCAGGTTGATCTGTAGGTGTGCAAGATCAGGGGAGATCTACATGGTAAGTAAGATCATTTGATTTTTAGGTTGTTGCAAGATCAGTGAGATCTACTTGGAGTATGTGGTGTACTCAGACTTGGAGTATGTGTGTATACTCGGTGGTACTGGCAGTATTGTTACTGACTGGTTGAAACACCAACTCTGTGTTTGAGTTGAGTTTGTTTGTAATTAAGAGAGAGAAATCTTGAGGGAAGATTACTGGTACACCCAAGAGGTGTGGTAAGAGTGTGATCTCTTTATTGTATTTCCTTCTGAATGAGTATTAATACAAGTGTGTATTGCCTCTCATAGTCTGTGTTGTTTTTGAATTCTAGTTACTTATCATTCTAGTTAAATTCCATGTTTAGTTGCTTATAAAAAGGTAATCAAGTGTGCTCTTAAGGAGCAAGGATCCTGATAATAGATACATTTGATAGTGACAAATTATTTCACCAAGTGGATTGAGGCCAAAGCACTTAAAAGTTCAATAATAGGTGAAGTAATTTATTTTCTAGAAAATTAGATTTTTTCTAGATTTAGAGTTCCATATGAGATTATTTTATATAATAGACATCTATTCATTTCAAATGAGTTATTAAAATTTATAATAAAATATTCTAATATTTCTAGTCATTCATCTAAGTATTATCGACAAGGAAATGGATAAGTTGAGTCTATTAATAAAAATTTGATTTTTATTATGAAAAAAATAGTTTGTGATAATAAAAGGAATTGACATATTAAGATTTTTTAAGCCTTATGGGCTGATAAGACTATTGTTAAGGTAGAAACTAGTTATTTTCCTTTCATGTTGTCATATAGGTTTGAAGCTACTTTACCAATAGAAGTTAAGATTTCTTCAGGTAGGACTGCTTTACAATGTGCAGCTAAAGATACAAATTTAATTGAACAAAATTTGCATGATTTGATAGAACTTGATGATCCAAAGCAAAAGCATTACAAAAATTAGACAAGGCTATGCAAAAGTTAAATAAATTTTTTGACTTAGTTTTATATTGGGACAAAGTCCATGAGGACCTCAAAAAACATCATAGGTTTGATACACTATGGATTCAACCTTTAAAAAATGCCATAATTCTTGGAAATAATGCATTTTATCTTAAATATCTTGAATGAAATTGGCTGCATTATGTAGTAAATGGCCATCACTTGAAATTATTTCATGACTAATTACCTATTTGTTGCTCTTTTTGCTTTCTTTTTGGTTTGTTTCTCCTTTCCTTTGTTTCATTATTTTTGTTTTCTATTCTATTTTATCTTGTGTTTGTTTTAATTTTCTTTGTTTTCAAAGAATCAATGAAAGTTTGTGAAATGAAGAGTATCACATTATGAAGGAAAAGTGCAAAGAATCTGTAAAAGTGATGTATCATTGATTTTCAGAAATTACTCTTATGAATTCAAATTTTCATAATAAATGAATAATTTAGTTGACATATATTTGGTTGTAGAAGTATGAATTTATTTTTATATTATGTTTTTAAGGAAATTTTAATTGATTTTTCATCCATCCCAAACCTCCTTATTCATCTCCCTTTATTCATGCCATGCTAACCAAACAATCCATCCCTTGCTTGAATTCATTATTTGAGGGGTTCATGCTTAGCTACTTGAGAAATGATTATCCTAGATCACACTCGCAAGGAAAATGATATTTTATAATAAGTGATTTATTCCTACTCAAATTTATTTTAAAACATAGACTAGCAAGGTCACTAGTGTTATACCTATTTTCAACACCCCCCTATTTTTTTCAAATCTATACTTGCTGCCATAGAGATGACTCTATCACAAAGTTTAAAACTATGTCGAGGACCCTATTGATTAATAGTATTTTTAGACAAATTTTTAATTTTGAAATTGTAATAATTTGTTGATAATTTTTATTTATGTTTTAAAGAGCATCATGGTTAAATGAATAAAATATGCATATAGTTATAGATAGGATCAGTTGTCCTGTTATTCAGATTCAGTACACTTTGACAAGTTTTAGTTGATACATGGACTTTCATTTTTTCCATTATTTTAGTTGAATTGTGATGTTGTTCAACCCTCATAAATTGATTTTATTTATTATTCAGATAAAAATGGTGATATGATAATTTTAAAAACATTACAATCAAATTTGGTACATTCAAAAGTTATTTTGAAAATCTACATTTGATGAATAACTTAGTTTCATTTACTATTTGATACGAGGGTTATTTGAAGTACCAATATGCTTTGGATGGTTTAATAATGTTGATATCCTAATTTATAAAATTAGTATTCTAGTTTGTCTTGATTCTATAACTGATACATGGCTCAATGCATGGAAACCTAATTGGCATGCTAAGTTTAGTTGTTTCAAGATTTAAGTAAATAGTCAAGTTTGGTGATCATAGTTACCAAAGAATGTATTTAATTTCTTATGTCTTGAACATTAATATGTAAAAGAGGACTGATGAGATAGATAAATAGCATACAAATTCTTTGAAAACATTAGACTTCTTTTGAGAAGTTCAATTCACTTGAAAATGAGCAAAGGAGACTTTATTTATCACATAGTTTGTTTTAGAACATAAGGAATCATATACTAAGGTTTATATTTGATCCCTTTATGAAATATGTGTTTGGTCTTAAAAAAAAACTATTGTTTCAAATGTCTTTGACCATGATACTTAGGGGATCAAAAATTATGAAATCATTGTGAAATGCATAAGTCCTAAGAGCCTTTGATTGTTGACAAAGCAAATATATGATCAAGCTGAAGACCACTTGGCAAATTGAACTTCAAGGAAATGAGTGATAAAATGCATTTAGGTCTGAGTGTATGTTTATAATGATTCAATATTGTTTGAGTATTTGTCTACAAAGGCATTAATTGAAATAGTCTATTCTTCTAAAATTGGTAATTGGCTAGTGAGATAATATGAAGACATAGTCTTCGATAAACTAGTCAATGTCGATAAGTAACTTAGCAAGACTTCTAAGTATGAAATTAGTTAATGAAAACTAATAAAGAGTAACCATGTCACTCAGTTGGTTATGGACTTAGGTTGGAAATATATATATATATATATATATATATATATATATATATATATATATATATATATTTGATCATTTGTTTGCAAGCTTTGAGTGGGAGAGAAGCCCTGGTAGGATAGTGGGTGAGTTATAGAATGTAGTTTTGTGAGAATATTTTACAAAGGATTCAAGCGAGAAAACTAGGTATGTTCATGACAAGTTTGATCAGTGTTTCTTTGAAAATATTATATGGATGTATAAAAGCTTGGAGCGAAGAAGAAAAGTTTCAAATGATTTTTGGTTCACATGAAATAAAATTTTGAGCTTTTATTCTAATTTGTTGTAAAATATATGGGAAGTAGTTTGAAGTTCGGAGAATCCTCCTGCTTACAGATGTTATAAGGTTTGTGATGTTTTTTTGTTTAAGTGTTTTGATATTACATTTCTTGCATAGTTGAAGTTTTTATCAATTGTTTATAGGTTTATTTGAGTGTTGAGGGTCACAACTATAGTGTGAAATATATGGTTTTATGCATGTAGACTTTGAGAAAGAAGTATTATCTATTTGAAAGGTTTTTGAGAATAGCTTGAAACCCTGTGTGGAAAATGGTTTTGAAATTGATCGTTGGTTAATACACATGAAAATAGATTTTTCCTTTGTATAATTTATAACTCAATTTTTTAGAGAAATCATATGCATGAAGACATTTTAAGAAAATATGAAGTTTTGTTTTAAGCTTACATACCTAACATCTTTATGAGAGATAAATAAATGGTAATCCCTAGTTTTGGTTAAATGCTAGAAATTCAAGGTATAGATTTAGTATTTTTGAATGTTTCTTTAGGAAAACTATTTGAAATAATATTTTATTATGACATTAGTGTTTTTTTGTCAATCTCGATATGAAGGTTCACTTGCATGTTTTAGATAATGAAAAGATGAAATTGTCTTTCTTTTTTAAACTGGGTATGAAATAGATTAAGAAATTTCTTAGCCTAGTTATATATATATGTTGAGGGTTTTGATAATCTTTGTATCATGTTGAAATATGGGTTTTAAGGATTCTGGTTTAGGGTATATGCTTTGGGTAACCTCTAATGTATAGATGTTTTAATACCTATTTATTTCTTTTGGGTTGAAATAATGACATTCTTACACAAATTTTGTAGAAATATTAGAAGGTTTTCAAATATTTCTCGATTATTTTTATGCACAAAATTGTTTGTATTGATTTTGAAATATGTCTAGAAGGATATATATGCAGATATATTTTATTTAAAACTAATGTTAGACACAGGGTTTTGTATTGGTTAAATTTATGATATTTTTGAGATGAAGAGATAAGTGAGTCTAAAAATGATGGTAAGGACATAGAAATAATAAGAAAATTTAGTGCATGCAGTTTTGGTTACATATATGGTTGTTTTCACAAACTATTTGTTAAAGTTGTCAAATATATTTGGATGAAGAGGTTAGTTTGTGCATATAACATGTGATAGGTTATAGTATATAGTTTTTTGAGTTTTGATGTGGAAATAAATAGTGGTTTTATTTTGAAAATATAAAATTTGTATAGATGAGAATTTTTTTGAACTGATGACTAGCTTCAATATAAAATATGTGATTGACAATATTGTAAATTAAGATTATTATGTATAAATTTGTATTAAATTAGTCGTCTATGTTGAAATGATAATGGCATATTTATTTATAATATATATGGAAACTTTTTATTAGATGCACAACTAATGAGAATAACATGAAATTTTAATTGAAGTTTAATCTCAAAATTAAATTTTTAGGTTTTTTTTTTGAAAATGGACATTGAGATTAATTTTTTTTACTATTTTGAAGTTAATAGCATAATCATGATGACATATGAGATCCAATGCAGATTGTGATTTATATATAGTATGTTTTAGTCATAATGCAATTTTAGTTTATTTGATAGATTATTATAGTTTGTAGTTTGTTTTGTCTCCTAATCTTACGTTTTTTTATTGTATGTCAAATTGATCAATATGTCTGAGTGGGATTAGCTAGCAAGAAGTAATGATGATAGAGAATGGGGATAAAATTCATAGAGGTGTTAGCTAATCAAATTCTAGTAGAGGTTTTAATAGGGGTGGATTTCATGCAGGTCATTTTGGACCTAGATTTTATAGAGAGACAAGAATGTCCATTCACTTTGATGCCTATGATCTTGAATTTTAGAATATTATGATTAATCTTATTGTTAACCTAGCAAATAGGGGTTATAGAGGTTATAGGGGTTTTCATGGCCATTGAATTGGAGCCCATACACATTCCCAAAGTAGCTCATCTCACCATCTAGAGCATGATCCTTAGCATTTTCCTATCTAACCCCCTAATTTAAGAGGTGAACCAATTGATGATCCTTTGCCTATTAACCAGTCTACACAGCTTGGATTAGAAATTGCCCATGCCAAAGACCTTAAGAAGATGGTTATTCTTTTAGATGTACCTTCCCCTTTTCATGGAGATCTTGATAGAAAGTGTAGAAAGTTGAATCTATTAGGTAATCATAGTGAACCCTTTTTGAGGTCTAAGAGGTTGAATTTGGGGAGTCATGGTTATGCTGATAGAAGGGAAACCATAGATTTTTTTCCTTAGATTGCTGAAAAGAACATTGCTAAAAAGAAAACTGCTAGTTAAGATGAACTTGAAGCACCAAGAGAGGTCAAAATATTGAAAAGGATTAAGATGGAGTTTGATGATAATATGACTGATTTAAAAATTAGATTTCTATCACTTCCTACTACTGAAATGGAGTACAACATTTATCTTCATGAATAAGACAAACAAGTAATTGAAGTGTTGTGAGATTCAAATGACTATTGGTCATCCAAAGGATAATTTCTATTTAAGTGTTGAACTTCCATGGTAGACATTGATATTTAGTTTTAACACTTTAATTTTTAGACTTTAACACATTTTGATAATTTTGGCAAAAACATCAATTTTGGAGTTTGATATAATTATATATGCTTAATTTAATTAAATATGTGTTATGGTTTAAATATGAATGAAATTTATTTTCTAATTTATTTATTTTATGATTGATATTTATTCTATTATATTGTTAATTAATATGGGTCTCCACTCATTAAGATTAGTACCCCAGGTCTATTATTTTAAATATCTTGATCAAATTAAGACTTTTTAAAGTCTTAATTAAATCTATCCTTAACTAATTTTAGTTTATTATTAAATGACTTTGTTAAAAATCAATTAGTTAAGATTAAATAATAACTAAGTAAAGTTAGTTATAACTTATTTTACAACTAAGTTGAAGGTATAAGAAGAGGTAAAACACTCATTTGAAGACAAAAGCACAATAGGTATTGAAGATATAAGTATTTTATAAATATAATCATTTAAATCTTCTTTCTATGCAACTTCTCTGAGATAGTACAACTTTTACAGATAGATCCAATGGTACTTTATCTGATGGATGAGTGATTGCTTATGCAACATAGGTATATCTAGTTTTAATCATAATCTATTACTGATTATCTAAAGTTTTCTACATTTAATATCTTTTGATGATTGTTATTTGTAATCTTTTACATAGATTTCAAGTATTCAACCTGAATAATGATGATTATTTTGCTATTACGTGACATATTATTGATCTATTATGATTTCAAAGTTGTCATGCTAAGATGACTCTCCTTTTTGAGACTCATACATCTTTGTAATTATTTGACTCTAAATTTAATATAATAGATTCAGATTTATTCTAAATCTAGTTTTTGTTTCAATTTTGATTTTCTTAGATATAGTTATAATCTTGAGATATTTTCTATTTTAATTAGTTTAATTTAGTTTGTTTCTCTTCTCTAGTTCTTAGTTTATTTTATTTCTTTATCTTAGATAGTTATATATTTTCTCAAGCTATTATTTCCTTTGTTTTTCTATAGGTTGATATCTTTAAAGTATATAAATTTATATCCATTTTAGTTTCTTATTATTTCATTAATTTTATATCTTCTAAGTTAATCATTTGATATTTTTCTCATAATCTAAGTCCTTTAATTTTCTATTTTAGTTTATCTCAAATAGGCTATAGGTCTATTTTAGTTTCTAGATTAATTATTTTCTCTTTATTTTCTTAGTTTTATAGTTAATTTTTAATTAGTTTTCCTTATTTAGATTCAATATTGTCTTTTAGTCTTTATTTATTTTTAGTTGGATTTGTTTAGAATAATTTTCTTAATTACATTTTCCATTTTTGCTTGCTTTAGATTAAGTTTTAGTTCTATTCCTTAGTTTAGATTGATTTCTATTATTTTAATTTAGAGGTTCTTTAATTCTTATAGGTTTATGTCTTGTTTAGATTCAACTATTTTCTTAGGTGGTTGTTTGTTCTAGTTTATCTCTCTCTTTGCTCTAGGATTAGTTGTTTGCATTATTTCTTTGTTTATTTGTAGTTTGTTTTTTCTTTTACTTGTGTTTGTTTCTCTCTCTTTCTTTGATCTTTCTCTTATAATTTTATTTTAAGTTATCTTGGAGAACATTGTGAGTAAAAAACAAAGATATTATCTAAATACATGTATTATATAATCATATTTCTATTCTTTAAGAGACTATCTAACTCATAGGTTTTCTCTATTAGATGGAAAACATTATAAATTTTTATCCTAACTAATTCATGATTCGATAAATGGATTTTTGATTGTTATAATGGAATTCATAATAAAAACTTGCTCACATCTTTAAGATCTTAGATGAACCTTTAGAACCCCATGATTAGACTGGTATGATTCTAATTTGAATTTCATGATAGGTGAAAGGGTTGATTCATTAATGGTACAATTTCCATCATCAACAAATTTGGTGACTCCACTAGGAAAATCATTTATAAATATAATTCTTGCTAATGGTTATTGGAGCTCAACAACCTCATAGCATTTTACCTTTAATAACTTTAGAAGATGATTAAGTTGATGTTTCTTTCAATCTAACATGGTATTCTTGGTATAATAATCTTGAAAGTCTTCATTAGGTTATTGAATTCATAAATCAAGAAGAATAGATTATTGAGTTTGAAATTAATTGGTATTTAAATCTTACATGTGTGACTCAATGTGAGATTTTAAACTTGAATAGGAGAATTCAAAAATATAGAGATAGAGTTTTAGCTACTAATCCTAAGTCTATAACTCATTTTCTTTATGATTCATTCCCATTTGATGATTTATTGTACCTACTGAAACTACTTTGACAAATCTATAATTAGGTCAAGAAAATCAAGTTCAAGATAATCACATTTTTAAAGTTGAATATGTTGAAGATTCCAATGGTAGATCACTTATTGAGGAATCAAATGGTGGAAAATCAACTAGACAAAAACCAACTAGCAAAAAAATTAGCTAATGGGAGAACAACTAGTACTAGAATGGAGATTAAAAGATCTACTTCATAGATTGTAGAATAATAGAGAGCAGGAAGAGCTCACTAAAGGTGAAGATGAATAATAAGCTTAGAAAGAGTGTCAAATAGCTATATAACCTTGGATTTCTATTAATTTTATCAATGTCAAAAATCATCTAGGTAAGCTACCTTCTCTTAAGGGATTGAATATACCAAAAAAATTTGGTGGTGTTAGAGAATCTTGAGATCACTTATAAGATTTTAGGTTAGTTTGTGTCACTCTATGAATAAATAGTGAAAATATTTGTTTAATATTTTTTTTTCCAAACATTATAAGGAAAAAATTATCATGTATTTATTATTTTACCTGCTAAAGTTATTGATAATTGGAGAGATGTAGAAGATTGATTAGAGTTGTATATTGGTAAAGCCAAAGAAAATTTTGATTTAGTAAATGATCTTTCAAATATTTCTTCAGACCCTGGTGAAACCATGTATATTTTTTTTTCTAGATTCACCAAGCTACGTCAAAATATCCCAGGTGATCTTAGACCTTTAAAAAAATTGTATAGACTTTTTCTTTGTAATGCTTTACCTTTGAAATACAAAATGGCTTTAGAAGATAAAGATATCACTGAATATGATGAGACCATAAGGTTTTGTATTGAGTATGAAAATAAACTTAAGTGCATAGGTTTCAAAGATAGGTCTACTATAGGCTTAAATTTAGATGGTGTAGATATATTAAAAGCAATACAAAGTTTAGGCAATGAGATGGTTGTTGTTAAAAGGTAGCTAAATAATAAATCATCTACTTCATATAAAGTCATGAAAGATGATGATATTGCTTACTATTACAATGTTTGTGAGCTTGATCATAATCTTCAAACATGTCAAGCTATTAAAAATTGAAAAAAAATCTTCTTCAAGGAAAAGATGAAATAACTAAATATTTAGCTTATAACATAAATATTCTTGATGATCATTCATAAAATGAAAATATTTATACTATAAATACTAGGAATAATGATTATAATCCCACACAAAATAATAAAACAAAAAATGATAAATCTATTTCAGATGATAGAGATAAATCAACTCAAAATAATACTAATAATCCTAATGATAATGTTGTTCAACGCAATATTTTTACAACTGGATATAATAATACTTGGTATTAGTATTATAAATTAAAAAAAATTAGTCAAATTGATGCTAAAACTTATAACATATTTGATTATTTATCAAAAATTAAAGCTAGATTTTCTTTATTTTAGGTTGTTAGTCTTTCAAGATAGTTAAATGAAGCAGTAAAAAATCCAAGAGTTGATGTGTGTAATAGGAAAATAATTTTGAACATATTTATGCTCAATATTTTGACCCCCTTCCTGATTATATACCTCCTTTCTATGTCATAGTTAAAATTGGAAATAAAATAATTCATAATTTTATTTTAGACATTAGTGCTTCAAAGAATATAATGCCTAAATGCATTACAGATCAATTGGGTATTTCTTATGAATTAGACAATAGGAAACTTACTGGTTTTGATACTAGACAAACTAAGAGCTATGGTAAGGTCCATAATATAATTATTAAAATTATATAGGATGAGAGAATTAGATGTATAAATAATATTCAAGTATTGGATATTCCTAGTAATTATGTAATGTTATTAGGAAGGGATTGGTCTAAAGCCATTGGAGCTTTCATTGGAAAATATATAACTTGGGTTCCTATTAATAATGAAATTGGGTTTATTAAGAGGGAATATTTTTTGGTACTCTAGTTGATTCACCTTCTTCATCTAACATTTCTTACATTGAAACTAGTATTAAAACTTATGAATTGTTGAATGTAGATGAACCAAAAAATTAACATGAAGAAATATTTTAAAAAACATTTTATTGTCTCTCTACTTTGATGGGGCTTGCTCTCAAAAAGGTAGTGGTGCTAAAAATTGTCTCATATCTTCTATTGGTAAAATATTTCATTATGATTTAAAATTATCTTTTTAAAACACTAATAATATAGAAGAATTTGAAGCATTATGTTTAGGATTAGAAAAATCCATTGAATTGAATGTTAGACATTTAGAGGTTTTTAGAGATTCTGAGATAGTAGTACGATAAGTTTGCAAGATTTACAAGACCAGTCAAACTCATTTTTGTTATTATACACAAAATTTTGGTCATTACTTGAGTAATTCAAATCTTTCAATATCATGCATATTCTTAAATAATTCAATGTAAGAGCTGATAGAGTTATATTTTATCCTTCTAATCTAACTTTTAGTGAAATTAAGCCCACTATTCATTTTTCTTTAGTTTAAATTTTTCATCTTAAGATTCTTAGTTTGATTGATAGTTGGTATGTGTTTTCACTATGATGAACATATAGATTTATTTATTAAAGATAATTGCTTTGATCATGATGACTATGTAGTAAATTTTGGAGATTATATATAGCTAAGTACTAAAAAATTACCTATTGGTTTGGTAAGCTTAGAATATATGTTTTCATCCAATGATCAACCAAGAATCTTTAGAATAGAAGAGCCACCAAGAAGAATCATAGGTAAAACCACTCCCATTAATTTATGCACTAAAGAATATCCTAAATATGTTTATTTAGGAATTCAAGTGACTAAAAATGAAAAGGTTAAGTTCATTAAATTTTTTAAAGAATTTATTAATGTCTTTACATGGTCATACAAGGATATTAATGGTTATGATACTAGTATTATTAAATATGATATTCTTATTAAACCTAGGATCAAACCTGTCAGGTAAAAAATATGAAGAATCAACCCTTTATTAGAAGACACTATTAAAAAGAGCCAAATAAAATGATTGATGTTGGTGTCATTTTCCCTCTAACATATTGAGAATGGGTAGTTAATCTAGTTCTGGTCAAAATAAAAAATGATGATATTAGACTTTGTGTTGAATTTAGATGTTTAAATAAAGCAAGTATAAAAGATAATTTTCCTCTACCTAGTATAGATCAGATTTTACAATAAGTTGCTAGATCAGAAATGATGTCTTTATTAGATGAATTTTTAGGTTATAATTATATCTTTATAAATCTCAGTGATCAAGATAAAACAACTTTTACAACTCATAGAGATAATTTTTCTTAGAATCAAATGTCTTTTGGTTTGATGAATGCAAGATCCACTTTTCAAAGGGCTATACATGTTGTTTCTGATGATTTAATAGGAATTGTTATTCAAGTTTTTTTAGATGATCTCACCATTAATTTCAAAAATAAAAATAAGCATTTTGACCATATTCATGAAGAATTCACAAGATGTAAGAAATTTGGCATTTCTTTAAATCCAATTTTTTTAAATTTTTGGCATGATTGAAGAAAAATTGTTAGGTCACATAATTTCTAAAGAAGTTATTTCTATTGACCATGAACATGTAAAAGCTATAAAGGAACTAGATCCTCCCAAGGATCAATCAATTTTAAGATCTTTCTTTGGCAAGATTAATTTTGTTAGGAAATTTATTTTTGATTTTGCTGACAAATATAATCCTTTACAATTGCCACTTAAAAAAGATAAAATAAATATTTGGGATGAAAATGTTGAATTAGCCTTTAATTATGTTAAAAATACAATAACAAGTGCTCCTATCCTTGCTAAACCTAATTTGAAAATAAAATTATGTTAATGCTACTAAAAAAGATATAGGAGTTGTAATAACTCAGGAATTTGAAAATAATGAAGAGAAACCTATCAATTATATGTGCCAAATACTAAAAGATGTAAAAATTAGGTACCCACTTATTGAAAATTTTATTTCTTCTATGATTAAATATTGATATTTACTAATGGGAAACAATGTTTTTATGGGATCTAATTTACCTTTTTGTCATATCTTTTAAAAAAACTAGCTATTCAAGGAAGGCTAGTTAAGTGGATCTTATATATTCAATAATTTGATCTTGAATTTTAAAATTATAAAACTATTAAAAGTAACAAATTAGAAAAACACTTAGCTAAAAAATATGCCTCAGATATTAATGTCCTAGTTTTATCAGTTGATGAAAATTCAAATGTAAACCACACTTAAAAACTATGAAAGCTACTAAATTTTCTAAAAAAATTAAGTTTGATCATGAAATGAATAAATGGAATTGTCTATTGGTTAAAGATGATTGGTATCATGATTTAGTTTATTATTTCTAAAATCAATCTTGTCCTAACAACTTAAATAAGAAAGAAAGACATTCCTTAATACTAAAGGCATTAAATTTTTGTTTACCATAAAATTTTTTATTTTATCATAATCATGATGGTGTATTATTAAGATTTCTTATGCATAATCAAACTTAGAAAGTTCTTAGGGGATATCATGAAGGAAACTATCGTGGACACTATGCTACACAAATAATAGCTTATATGTGTAGAGTAAATTTTTACTCTACATTACATTTCAAATTTTTAGTCGCGCACTACAGTTTTGGTTCCCACATACCTTGGTCATGGCCGAAGAGTTTTGGAGTAGGCACAGGTTTGTTTCTTTCAATTCTTTCCTATCTAAGTGTTGAAGTGTGGTGTAGGTTGCCAAGTGTCACTATCTAAGCACAGGTTCTATTTCCCCTTTTTGTTTCCTTCATTTCATTTTTACCTAAGTGTTGAAATCGAGTGGAAGCTGCTAAGTGTCACTTTCCAAAACATAGAGCTGGCCAATTAGCACCATCTGAGACACTTTTCATAACTTTAAAGAGAGCTACAGATCATGCCATGTATCCAATAATAGCTAAGTAGAATTCACCATGTGTCGACATCTACATATCATATTGGCACTCACATTCATTCTATTTCTCGGCAAAGGTTTTCAACAAGCTAAGTAGCAAGAAGAAGCAAAAAGCACCAGATGGTAGTCGCAAAAGGCCTTGGAATAATTTTTCAAAGAGTAGTGGAGGTCACCACATGTTGGCATCTAAGAGATAGTCAGTTCAATTCTTGAGTTTAATGCCTTGGTTCAACATTTTTGGTTCAATACCTCAGTTAACATGTGAATGGCATGCAGTGTTAAAATGTTGAACCTTTGAACCATTGAACCAATTACAGTTCAATAGGTGGTTTAAGGGAGTGTCCCAAAAATCAAAGGGGTCAGGCACCCTTTTGGAAGGCATTAGGGCATTTGCTTCATTTTGTTGAAGTGTCAAAGAGTAGTAGAGGTCACCAAGTGTCACTTTCTGAGCCCCTTTCTACTCCATTCCTAAAAGAATCAGAAGATGCCACATACCCCTAGTAAGAGAAGCAGAAGATGCCATGTATCTTCCCAAGAATGGCAGAGGCCACCACATTTCAACACCTGAGAGATCATCTTCAAGCTTCATTGCTGAATAAAGATTGTGGTGGGTCTTGAGTGCTATTTCAAAGGCCTACAGAAGCTGCCAAGTGTCACCATCTAGAGGAGCCTAATATGTGCCCCAAATAATTCTACAACATAGCTAAAGAGAAGTAGAGAGAGCCACGTGTATTTGATAAATCAAGAAAAAAGTGCCAAGTGTTGCTCTCTGGTGCCTTCTAAGTGACAAGGAGAATTTCAAGAAATTGACTAAGTGTCCTCTTTCATTTCAATCGAACAAAGTGTTTCATGTATCTATTACAGTGAAGTGAGATGGAGGGAAACTCGATAGGAGTTATTTCTGGTAGATGGAATAGTTCATCGAGTAGATTTTTGGAGCCTGCAAGCATTAAAAGGGCCATCTATTTATCCCTTGTAAGCGGAGGTAGAATGGATAGTTGAGCAGCTAAGCAGGTGATTGAATGAAGAAATTTAGGCATGAAAGGAGGTACTAGTCATGAATCACCATGCCATAATCAGAGTAGCTACCCCGTTTCGGCATGGCCCTTCTTGATAAGACTAGGATACATCTAAGGCATTAAAAGCATCGTCTGTTTGTCCCCTGTGAGTTAAGGGCAGAGTAGAATTACGTGAGAAAAGGGATGATGGAAGGAGACATCTGAGGATATAAAAGGGAGGATGAATTGTAAAAAGATAGGAGGAGGATTCTATAGTTTATACTTTCTAGAGTTTTCTAACCAAGTAATATCATTTGCTTTTATCTCTTTTTCTTGAGTTGTAAAGTTGATGTAACTGTGCATGTTTTTATGCCTTTTATGTGGCTAAAAGAATTAAGAATATTGAGCTCTATTCCTTTGTTGATATTATCTATGTCATTTGCAAAAGTAGTCTATACTATAGATTTTCTAGAGTTGTGATTAGGAATGTCATTTGCTTTTGTCTCATTTTATTGAATCAAAATTTCTACATAACTGTACATGTTTTTGCACCTCTTATGTGATTGGAAGATTCTTATAAGAAGATTGAACCCTATGCCTTCATTGACATTTTTTGTATCTTAGCAAAAGAAGCCTCTATTATGATCCTCTATTTCTATTGTTTCAATCTTTTACATTGATCATGCACTTGTTTGCTCTTAAATGTGAATGAGCCCTACATATAGTCTCACTGTGCTCAAGATTAGGATAAAATTACACTTAGGCGCATTGCCATAGTTAGGTTTCAATTCTTGAATTTGTGTTTCTATTTAATTTCTTATCCTTTTCCCCCCCACACTTGATACAAAAGAAGAGACCAGCTTCTCTAAAATCTGGAGGTTGTTTCAAGCCGCAATGTCCCACAGCTTGAAACTTCCCATTATTGTTTATTAGAATCAAGTGCAATTTTAAGAATCAACAGTTTTTGGCATGCCTAGTGGGACTAGTCTTGAAAGTTTCTTTCAAGACCGCATGAACTAGAGAGCTATGAGGAGTAAGATTTGTGGACCAGTCACTAGATCAGAGTCTGCTACAAGTCCAGGTATTCTCTTGCCACCTTTGGTAACAAGTCCAAGAAGAATAGCTAACCATTTTGTACCAATACCAAATATGGGAGCCCCTATACCCCCAAGAAATTATGCAAGTTGGAACACTAGTAGCCCCTTAATCCTCCCAATACCACTAGTTGTTTGGGATCCTATCCCATTAAATGCCTTAAAAGCTCTACCCAAATTTAGTGGGTAGGACTCAAAAACACCTGTAGAACATCTTCAAGATGTATCAGATGTCTATGATATACATGTTATCACACAACAAAATGTGGCCATAAGGTTATTATAAGCTTCTTTTAAAGGGAAGGCTTTAGAATGGTATCGGTCTTTGAACCCTAATACCATATCTACATGGGACCAGCTCAGAGATCTGTTCTTTGAAAGATTTGTAGAAAAGGGTGATAAGTCTTCTTTGTTACATCAATTGATCACCATTCAAAGGGGACCACAGGAGGACATGACTGACTTTAACACCAAATTTCAAAAAACTTGGGACAAAATTCTTGCTACAACTAGGCCACCACCTAGTATGGCCACAGTATTTTATCTCAAGGCTTTGAATTCAGATATATTTGTTATGATTTAGTCACTGGGAGGACACACTTTTCCAGGGGCTTATGAATATGTGATCAGAGTTAAGAATAATTTAATAGATGCTAGAAAGTTACCTCCAAGGCCTCTCATGCCTATGTTCCTAGAGATTTCCTTGCCCTTACCTCAATAAGTTCCTAAAGCTGTAAGCCCACCTGTGTCTATGTACTCTTACCCTCAATCATCCATGAAAGAACCTGTCCCTACTCAGTCATCTGAGATGGATGATATCAAGAATATCCTGAAGACATTTTCCAATGATTTGATTAATATAAAGAGGTAGCAAAATACTTTCACTAAGCCCCCTTATCAAGGCTATCAAGGAAATAGGTTTTCATCCCAACCAAACCAATATCAATTTCTTCTGAAACAAACTAACCATCAACCAACAAATCAATTAGTTGTAGTTCCCACACCCTCATAGACCATTCCTCCCAACTAAAATAGGGAGATGGTTCTAGGTCAGAATAATTATGTGGATGATACTAATGCTTGGTGTTTCCCTTACAATGATGCTCATACACCCAGAGATTGTCCTAGGGGTAATCTACAATAAAGGGTGGCTGAGTAGAGAAGAATGGATGGTCAGTTTGCCAGTACTAGTAACAATCAAGCCTACCAGTCTCCTGATATGCAAAACTCAATTCTAGTGGCTCAGATGCAAGGAATATCCTTGCAACAAGAGGAAGAAATAAACCCAGAACATACTTTGTTCTCATGGGTTGAAGATGAAGAAGCATTTTCTTGAATGAAGCATCTACCTCCCAAAGCCCAGTGGTGCAATCTAATTATTACACCAAATCAAAGAGGAGAATGGTTGAGCAGCTTGAGATTATGAGTGGTCAAGTCAAGAATAATCCTCCATTTCAAGGGCAAAGAAATGCTAATTTTAGACAAGAAGTGCCTCAATCGGTGCAAGATCAAGGGATTCCTATGCAAACTTAGGCATAAATGAGATACCCTTATGTCCAAAAAACTTAGTCTTTGGGACCAATCAATGTGGTGGATCAATTGAAGAAGACCCTAGCACAAGTGTCAATATGGGATATTTTGGCTATTCCTGAATAGAAGACACTACTGCAAGAAGCTCTACAAGGGCAAGCAGTGCCCAAAGGTGCTGTCACCAAGGAAGGACCTGCTAGAAGAGAAAAGCTCAAAGATATGATTCCTCCAAAGATAATAGCCTTCGTGAATGATGCATCACAAGTAAATCCAAGCTAGAGCCTTTCTATTTGACTCTGATAGTTGGAAAGAAACTCTTGCATAATGCATTAATAGATTCAGGAGCTAGCACAACTATGATGCCCAAGCAAATAGATGATGCTTTGAAAATAAAATATGAACCCCTTGTAAAAGGAGTTATGTAGCTAGATGGAAAAATAGTACAAACCATAGGGATAATTAAACAACTCCCACTGCAGTTATACACGTGTCCCAACATAATTGTCAACCAAGACATAGTTGTCATAGATATACCTCCTATTTTTTTTTATGTTTATCCAGAGAATTTAAATCAAAAATAGGATGATATATGTCTCTTGACTGGTCTCACCTCATCCTAACAACTAGATACAGTTCGAAGATGAAAATTCTATCTGAGCCACTGTCCAAAGACCATATCACCAATGAACCAACAACAAGATTAGAAGTAGACCATGCCATGTTAAATAAATAAGAAAGTACTTTTGTTGAAGAACTAGGTGACTGGACTGAGCATGATCAAGAAGTAGAAAATAGCCATTTGTTGGCTATGATGCATAGTGGCTCGTATGGGAACTATGACTCTACTAGTTTGGGCACATACATCATTTTTGATGAGGACTAGGCAATCCCAAATGTTATAAGGGGAGAGGCACCTACTACTCAAGATTTAGAGATCTGGACCTTGAATTTTGATGGGGCTAGAAGTAAACATGGTGCTGGATCAGGAATTTGTCTTACTGCTCTAAATGGTAATAAATTTTTAAGGGCTATCCGATTCCAATTTGCTTGCACTAATAATGATGTTGAGTATCAATATTTAGTACATGGGCTCCTGTTAGCCAAGAAAAAGGGAATAAAGAATATAAAAGTAAAAGGAGATTCATAATTAGTAGTGAAGCAAATTAGAGAAAAGGCAGCAGCCAAAAATGTAAGAATGAGATCCTACAGGCATAACATTTAGGATTTCATAGAAGATTTTGAAGCTTTCAATATTGAGATAATCCCTAGAAGTCAAAACTTTGAGGCTGATAGGATGGCCTAGATTGGGTCACAGTTTAACCCAACAACTTGCTTATTGGTTAACAATGAGTCAGTAAAATTTATAGTGAGGCTGACCATTCCAAACAATAATGAGAATTGGCAAGTATTTAAAAATGATGCCCAGGTAGTCTCTTTCTTACAACAATGAGATGAGTTTGCTGACTAGTTGCAAACCAAAATTGAAGAGGCATATGTTTATCAAATCATGCAATTAAGGACTAATAATCTCCCTAATGGATTGATCACCTTAGAAAACTTGTTTAACCTAGAGGATGTAAGCCTGGAAAAGAAAAGGTTCCAGGTAGACAAAGCAGACTATTCTAAAATAGAGGTGAGTGATGGGAAAAGGCTATAAGTTGGGAATTATACAACTCAAGAAGAGAAGGAAAAAATAATCAAATTTTGATAGAGATATGATAGAGTCATAGCTTGGAGATATGAAGACCTTCATGGATACAACAGACACATTATCTAACACATAATAGAATTGACTAAAGGGTCTAAGCCCATCAGACAGAAATAGAGGCCAGCAAATCCAAGAATTGAGCCTCTAATGCTAGATGAGTTGCAAAAACTTTTAGATTCAAAAATAATATTTCCAATCAAGCACTCAACCTAGGTATCAAATCTAGTACCAGTGAGGAAAAATAATGGAGATGTAAGATTGTGTGTAGATTTTAGAGATCTAAATAGAGCATCTCTGAAAGACCACTATCCCTTGCCCTCCATGGAACAAATTCTACAAACTATGGCTGGATCAAAGAGGTTTTCTTTACTAGAAGGTTTCTCTAGATATAATCAAATTTGGTTGGCTGATGAAGATCAGTACAAAACTGCTTTTACTACCAAATGGGGAACATTTGCATATGCTAAGATGCCATTTAGCTTATCAAATGTAGGGGCTACCTTTCAAAGAGCTATGGATATAGCCTTTGGTGAGCTTATAAATAGAATCATCTTGGTCTATTTGGATGACCTCACTATATTTTCAAAAAATGTTGATGATCATTTTGATCATTTAGAATCTGTCTTCAAGAAATGTCAAGATTTTGGGATACATTGAATCCCAAGAAATGCATCTTTATTGTAGCTCAGGGAAAATTATTGGGACATATAGTATCTAAAGCAGTAGTTTCTATAGATCTTGAGAGAATCACAACTATAATGAACCTACCTCTTCCAGTAAATAAAAAGGCAATTTAGTCCTTTTTAGGGAAGATCAATTTTGTTAGTAAATTCATCTATGATTTTGTAGTCTTGGTAAGACCAATGACACTCTTGCTAAAGAAAGACCTGGTCTTCAAATGGACTAAAAAATGAAGGCAAGCCTTTGAATAGGTCAAGAAGGCTATCTCAGCAGCCCCAGTGCTTAAAAATCTAGACTTTTTCAAGCCCTTCATAATGTATGTTTACGGAGGAGAGTCAAGTATTGTTGTTGTCTTGACTCGAAAGAATGATAGGCTGGAGGGGGAACAACCAATAGCCTTTTTCTCAAGAACTCTCAGGGATTATGATACTAGGTATAATTTTGTGGAAAGGCAATCATATGCCATGGTAAAAGCCCTCAAGAAATTTAGGCATCTAATATCAGGAAACAAAATTTTGATACTTGTAGCTCACCCAAGTGTTAGGGAATATGTCATGGAGGGGGAAATTACTAAGAAAAGAGCCAATTGGATCACTAAGATCCTTGAATATGATGTAGAGGTTAGACCCACCAAGCTAGTCAGAGGTAAGGGTCTATGCCAATATATAACCCAAGAGCTTGAAAAGATGTCACCTAAGGAAGTAGACTCAGAAGGAGAGACGAATACGGTGCTAAAAATACAAGAAGTTGATTAGGAATCCTGGGTCACAAGCAGGATTCATTTTATGAAAATTGGGATTTATCTGAGAGAACTTCCCCAAAATAAGAGGAGATATTATAGGATACATGGAGTTCATTTTGTTTTAATTGGACAAGTCCTTTTTAGAAGAAATTTTGATAGAAAATTGTTAAGATGTGTAGAACAAGCTGAAGCTAAGAGAATACTACATGAAATGCATCATGGAATATCAGGGGGGCATTTTTCAAAAAAAATCAAAGCCATAAAGATAAGTGAGGTAGGGTATTTCTAGCCTACTTTATTTGTAGATTGTTATCAGCTGGTTAAAAAATGTCAATCCTGCCAATATTATATGGGGATGAGGAGGAATGCAGCCATGCCCCTTAGTCCTATAATTGTGGATGAACCTTTTGCTCAATGGGGTCTTGAATTCATTGGAATGATAAATCCAGTGTCTAGTATGGGTCACAAATGGATATTAACTACCATAGACTATTTCACTAGATGGACCGAGGCAGTCCCATTTAAGGAAGCAACAGAGAATGTGATCCTAAATTTTCTAGGGAGTATCACTACCTATTTTGGGGCTCCTCACACCATAATTTTAGATAATGCTAAAGCATTCTTAGGGTTTAAAGTATTTGACTTTGCCTTGAAACATATAATATATCTGAAAACTTCATCTAAATATTACCCTCA
Source organism: Torreya grandis (assembly GCA_037957365.1). Lineage (NCBI taxonomy): Eukaryota > Viridiplantae > Streptophyta > Pinopsida > Cupressales > Taxaceae > Torreya > Torreya grandis. The sequence goes on from JARHVA010001672.1 coordinate 3,124,400, forward strand.
AGGTAATGGTCTGGCAGAATCAACCAACAAGAACCTAATAAGAATCATCAAAAATGTAAGGGCTGATCATCACAAAGAGTGGCATAAAGTGCTTAATCTAGCACTATGGGTTGATAGAATCATGCCTAAGTAGGTGATCAAAATGTCCCCATATGAATTGGTATATGGAAAGTCTACTGTGATTCCCTTAAGCTTGGAAATCCCTGCTCTCTAGCTAATCAAACAAATTGAAATTGAAGAAAATGGCCCCATGCAGGTTAGACTCACAGAACTTTTAAAAGTTCAAGAAAAGAGGGATATAGCCCATGATTCATTGATTAAGCATCAAGGAATGGTTAAAAACTATTTTGATAAAAGGACTTCAAATCCTAATTTTGAAATAGGCTCAATTATTTTGAAATGGGATGCAAGAGCCACCAAGCCAGGTCAGCATACCAAATTTGAAGCATTATGGACTAGCCCGTATAAAATTTGCACTTTCAAGCAGAAGAATTCATTTGAGATGGAATCAATGGAAGGAGAACCTGAAGAGATTCCTATAAATGGAATCTATTTAAATAATTTCAATTAGCTTGGGTCTCTAATGTATTATAGTTAAATAATTTCCCTTTCTCACATTGTTTTTTTTGTTGTTCTCCCACTTTTCTTTTAAATAAGTGTTTTAAACACATGTCGATGGTTCTTTTGAAGCTATAAATTTCATAATTTTGATCTAGAAAAAGGTGGAGTTTTCTTTTTGAGCAGGCTTAAAAGTCCTAGGGGTCACCAATAACTATAGAGTAAATTTTTAATCTACATTACATTTCAAATTTTTAGTCATGCACTGTAGTTTTGGTTCCCACATACCTTGGTCATGGCCACAGAGTTTTGGAGCAAGCATGGGTTTGTTTCTTTCAATTCTTTCCCATCTAAGTGTTGAAGTGTGGTGGAGGCTGCCAAATGTCACTTTTTGAGCATGGGTTCTGTTTCCCCTTTTTGTTTCCTTCATTTAATTTGTACCTAAGTGTTGAAATCTAGCGGAAGCCACCAAGTGTCACTTTCCAAAAAATGGAACCGGCCAATTGGTGCCATTTAAGACACTTTTCATAACTTTCAAGAGAACCACAGATCATGCCATGTATCTAATAATAGCTATGCAGAATGCACCACGTGTTAGCATCCGCATCACGTATCGACACCCACATTCATTCTATTTCTTGGCAAAGGTTTTCAACAAGCTAAGTAGTAGGAAGAAGTAGAAAGTGCCAGATGGTAGTCGCAGAAGGCCCTAGACTACTTTTTCAAAGAGTAGTAGAGGTCACCATGTGTCAGCATCTGAGAGATAGTCAATTCAATGCCTGGGTTCAATGTCTTGGTTTAATGTTTTTGGTTCAATACCTCAGTTAACATGTGAATGGCGTGTAATGTTGAACCATTGAACTGTTGAACCCTTAAACCAATTTTGGTTCAATGGGTAGTTTAAGGGAGTGTCCCAAAAATCAAAGGGGTCAGGCACCCTTTTGGAAGGCATTAGGGCATTTGCTTCATTTTTTCTAAGTAATAAAGAGTAGCAAAGGTCGCCAAGCATCACTTTTTGAGCCCTTTTCTACTCCATTCCTAAAAGAAGCGGAAGATGCCACATACCCCTAGTAAGAGAAGTGGAAGATGCCACGTATCTTCCCAAGAATGGTGGAATCCACCATGTGTCAACTCTCGAGAGATCATCTTCAAGCTTCATTACAGAATAAAGATTGTGGTGGGTCTCGGGTGTTATTTCAAAGGCCTGCGGAAGCTGCCAAGTGTCACCATCTAGAGGAGCCTAATATGTGCCCCAAATAATTCTACAACATAGCTAAAGAGAAGTGGAGAGAGCCACGTGTCTTCAATAAATTAGGTGGAAAGTGCCAAGTGTCACTCTTTGGTGCCTTCTAAGTGACAAGGAGAATTTCAAGAAATTGACTAAGTGTCCTCTTCCATTTCAAAAAAATAGAGTGTTTCGTGTATCTGTTACAAAAAATCAAGATGGAGGGAAACTCAACAGCAGTTATTTTTGGTAGATGGAATAGTTCACTGGGTAGATTTTTGGAGCCTGCAAGCATTAAAAGGGCCGTCTATTTGTCCCCTATAAGCAAAGGCAAAATGGATAGTTGAGTGGCTAAACAGGTGATTGAATGAGGAAATTTAGACGTGAAAGGAGGTACTAGTCATGAATCACCATGCTACAGTTAGAGCAGCTGCCCTATTCTGGCATGGCCCTTCCTGATAAGACCAGGATACATCCAAGGCATTAAAAGCACCGTCTATTTGTCCCCTATGAGTTAAGGGTGGAATAGAATTGTGTGGGAAAGGGGATAATGGAAGGAGACATCTAAGGCTATAAAAGGGAGGATGGATTGTAAAAAGATAGGAGGAGGATTCTATAGTTTAGACTTTCTAGAGTTTTTTGACCAAGTAATATCATTTACTTTTGTCTCAGTTTCTTAAGTTATAAAGTTGATGTAACTGTGCATGTTTTTGTGCCTTTTATGTGGCTGAAAGAATTAAGAAGATTGAGATCTATGCCTTTTTTATATTATTTGTGTCATTTTCAAAAGTAGTCTATACTGTATATTTTCTAGAGTTGTGATTAGGAATATCATTTGCTTTTGTCTCATTTTCTTGAATCAGAAGCTCTACATAATTGTACATGTTTCTGTGCCTCTTATGTGATTGGAAGATTATTACAATAAGATTGAACCCTATGCCTTCATTGACATTTTATGTATCTCAGCAAAAGAACCCTCTCTTATGAGCCTCTGTTTCTATTGTTTCAATCTTTTACATTGATCATGCACTTGTTTGCTCTTAAATGTGAATGAACCCTACATATAGTCTCACTGTGCTCAAGATTAGGATAAAATTACACTCAGGCGTGCCGCCATAGTTAGGTTTCAATTCTTGAATTTTCATTTCTATTTAATTTCTTATCCTTTTCCCCCCCACACTTGATACAAAAGAAAAGACCAACTTCTCTAAAATTTGGAGGTTGTTTCAAGCCGCAATGTCCCACAGCTTGAAACTTCCCATTGTTGTTGATTAGAATCAAGCACAATTTTAAGCATCAACAATATGATTATGAGGGATAGCTTTTATTGGCCTATTTTCTTTCAAGATGTTTATAATTTAGTTCATTCTTGTATGCCTTGTCAACTATTTGTTGGAAGGGATAAACTACCTGTAATACCTTTAAATCTGGTTATTCCTAAAAAACATTTTATTAAATAGGGCATTGAATTTATTTTATATATTCATCTACCTTCATCTATAGGTCATAGATACATTTTTACAATCACACATTATTTTACCAAGTGGCCTGAGGCCACGGCACTTAAACGTTTAATAATAAGTGAAGTATTTTTTTTCTATAAAATCAAATTTCTTTTAGATTTGGAGTTCCATATGAGATTATTCTAGATAATGGGAATCAATTCATTTCAAATCAGTTTTTATAATTTATATAATAATATTATATTATTTCTAGTCATTTGTCTAAGTACTATCCACAAGGAAACAAACAAGCTAAGTATACTAATAAAAATCTGATTTCTATTATGAAAAAATTAGTTTGTGATAATAAAAGGAATTGACATCTTAATATTTTTGAAGCCTTATGGGTTGATAATACTATTATTAAGGTAGAAACTGATTATTCACCTTTCATGTTGTCATATGCATTTGAATCTACTTTGCCAATAAAATATAATATTTCTTCAACTAGGACTACTTTACAATGTGTAGCTAAAGATACAAATTTAATTGAACAAAGGTTGCATGATTTGGTTGCACTTGATGAATCCAAAGTAACAAAATTAGATAAATTAGAGAAGGCTAAACAAATTTTAAATATTTTTTTTGATAAAAATGTTTCTAGTAAAAAGTTTAATGTCAGTGACTTAGTTTTATATTGGGACAAAGCCTATGAGGATGCCAAAAAATATCATAAATTTTATACATTATGGCTTGGAATTTACAAAATTACCACAATTCTTGAAAATAATGCATTTTATATTAAATATATTGAAGGAAATTAGTTGTGTTATTCAATATATGGCCATCACTTGAAATTATTTCATGACTAGTTACCTATTTGTTGCTCTTTTTGTTTGTTTCTCCTTTCCTTTATTTCATTGTTTTTATTTGTTATTCTATTTTGTCTTGTGTGTGTGTGTGTGTGTTTTTTTTTTTTTTTGTTTTCAAATGATCAATGAAAGGTTTTGAAATTAATAATATCACATTATGAAGGAAGAGTGCAAATAATATGTAAAAGTGATGTAAGTATCATTTATATTCAGAAATTACTCGTATAAATTCAATTTTTTGTAATAAATAAATAATTTAGATGACTTATATTTGGTTGTATAAGTATTAATTAATTTTAAAATTTTGTGCTTAAGGTATTTATAATTTATTGTGCATCCATGCTAAATCTCCTTTTTATTCATTTCCCTTTCTTCATGTCCCACTAGTCGAACAATCTATCCCTTGCTTGAATTCTTTATTTGAGGGGTTCACACTTAGCTACTTGAGAAATGATTTTTATGGATCACACTCTCAAGGAAAAATATACTTTATAATAGGCAATTTATTTATACTAAAATGTATTTCACAAAATTTACTAGTAAGGTCTCTAGTTTTATGCCTTTTTTTTACACCTCCTATTTTTAAAAAATCTATACTTGTTGTCATAAAGATGACTCTGTCATAAAACCTATAACAATGTTGGGGACCCTATTGATTAATATTATTTTTAGATACAGTTTTAATTATGAAATTGTAATTATTTATTGATAAGTATTAATTATGTTTTAAGTGGTTTCAAAGAGCATGGTGGATAAATGAATAAAATATGCATATAGTTATAGATATGATCAGTTGTCCCGCTATTCAGATTCATTACACTTTGACAAGTTTTAGTTGATACATGGAATTTCAATTTTTCCATTATTTTAGTTTATTTGTGATGTTTTTCAACCCTCATAAGTTGATTTTATTGATGATTTAGATAAAAATGGTGATATGATATTTTAAAAAACATTACAATAAAATTTGGTACATTCAAAAGTTATTTTGAAAATATACATTTGATGAATAACTTAGTTTCATTCACTATTTGATATGAGGGTTATTTGAAATACCAATATGCTTTGGATGGTTTAGTAATGCTCATATCTTAATTTATACAATTATTAATTTGGTTTGTTTTGATTTTTCAATTGATACATGGCTCAATGCATGGAATCCTAATTGGCGTGCTATGTTTAGTTGTTTCAAGATTTGAGTAAATAGTCAAGTTTTGTGATCATAGTTCCCAAAGCATGTATTTTATTTCTTGTGTCTTGAAAATTAATGTGTAAAAGAGTATTGATGAGATAGATATTTATCATAAAAATTCTTTGAGAATATTAGACTTCTTCTGAGAGGTTCACTTCACTTTAAAATGTGCAAAGGGGACTTTATTTTATCACATAATCTATTTTAAAACTTAAGGAATAATATATTAAGGTTTATAGTCAATCCCTTTGTGAAATATGTGTTTGGTCCTAAAATAAAATATTATTTCAAAGGTCTTTGACCATGATACCTATGGGATCAATAATTATGAAATCATTATGAAATGCATGTCTTAAGACCCTTTGATTTGTGATAAAGCAAATATCTGATCAAGTTGGAGACCACTTGGAAAATTGAACATCAAGGAAATGAGTTGGAAAATGAATTTAAGTCTAAGTGCGTATTTATAATTCTTTGGGATTTTTCCAAGATTTGGTGGTAAGGGCTTTATTTTAAATGGTCTATTCTTCAAAAATTGGTAATTGGCTAGTGAGATAGTATGAAGAGATAGTCTTAGAAAAACTTGTCAGTGAAGATAAGTAGCTTAGTAGGATTACTATGTATAATATTATTTAATGTAAACCAAAAAAGAGTAATAACTTCAATTGGTTGTTTATAGACTTAGGTTGACAAATAAAATTTGGTTTTTCTTTATTTATGATCATTTGTTTACAAGCTTTGTGCAGGAGTGAGGCCTTGGTAGGATAATGGGTGAGTTGCAGACTGAAGTTCAATGAGAATATTTGGTAAATGATTCAAGTGAGAAAACTAGGTATGGTCATGACAAGTTTGATCAGTCTCTCTTCAAAAATATTATGTAGATGTATGAAATTTTGGAGTGAAGAAGAAAAGTTTCAAATGATTTCTGGTTTGCACAAAATAAAGTTCTGAGATTTTATTCTAATTTGTTGTGTAAAATATGGGAAGTAGTTTGAAGCTCAGAGAATCCTCATACATATAGATGTTATAAAGTTTGTGATGTTTTTCTCAAGTGTTCTGGTATCACATTTTTTGCATGGTTGAAGTTGTTATCAATTGTTTATGGGTTTATTTGAATGTTGAGTGTTAGAACTATAGTGTGAATATATGGTTTAACACATGCAGACTTTGAGAAAGAAGTATTATTTATTTTAAAGGTTTTTGAGAATAGTTTTAAATCCTATGTGGAAAAATGTTTTGAAAGTGATCAATGGTTGATACACATATAAATAATTATTTCCTTTGTATAATTTATAATTTAGTTTTCTATAAAAATCATATGCATGCAGAGATCTGGAGAAAATATGAAGTTTTCCATTAAGATTACATAATTGACATATTTTTGAGAGATAAATAGATGGTAATACCTAGTTTTGGTTGAATGTCAGAAATTCAAGGTGTATGTTCAGTATTTTTCAATGTTTCTTTGGGAAAACTATTTTAAAGAATATTTTGTTGTGACATTAGTGTGTTTTCATCAATCATAGTATAAAGATTCACCTACATATTTTATATAATGAAAAGATGAAATTATCTTTGTTTTTAAATTTGGGTATGAAACAGATTAAGAAATTTCTTAGCCTGGTTATATATATGTTGAGTATTTAGATAATCTTTATATGATGTTGAAATCTGGGTTTTAAGGATTCTAGTTTAGGGTGTATGCTTGGGTAACCTCTAGTGTAAAAATGTTTTAATACTTGTTGATTTATTTTGGGTTGAAATGATGATAGTATTACACAAATTTTGTATAAATATTGAAAGGTTTTCAAGTTTTTCTTGGCTATTTTTATACACAAAATTGTTTGTATTGATTTTGAAATATGACTGAAAGGATATGCATGTAGATATGTTCTATTTAAAACTAATGTCAGACTTAGGGTGTTATCTTGGTTAATTTTATTATTGTTTTTAGATGAAGAGATAAGTGAGTCTAAAAATGATGGTATGGATCTAAAAATAATAAGAAAATTTAGTGCACATAGTTTTGGTTACATATATGGTTGTTTTCACTGTTATATGCACTTACTGACCTCTTCATCCAAATATATTTGATAATTTGAACAAATAGTTTTGGTTACATATATGGTTGTTTTCACAAACTATTTGTTCAAATTATCAAATATATTTGGATGAAGAGGTCAGTAAGTGCATATAACAGGTGATAAGTTATAATATACATTTGTTTGAGTTTTTATGTGGCAATAAATAATGATTTTATTGTGAAAATATAAAACCTATATACATGATAAGTTTTTTGAACTGATGACTAGTTTCAATATAAAATATGTGATTGACAGTGTTGGAAATTAAGATCATTATGTGGAAATCTGTATTAAATCAGTAGATGTGTTGAAATGATAATGGAATATTTATTTATAATATATATGGAAACTTTTTAATGGATACACAGATAATGATACAAACATGATATTTTATTTGAAGTCTAATCTCAAAATTGAATTTTTAAGTTTTTATTTGAAAATGGACATTGAGATTAAAATTATTTGATACTTTAAAGTTAATATTAGAATCATGATGAAATTTGAGGTTTAATATAGATTTTTATTTTTATACAATATGTTTCAGTCATGATGTAGTTTTAGTTTATTTGAATGCTTATTATAATTTGCAGTTTGTTTTGTCTCCCAATCTTAGGTTTTGTTATTGTATGCTAGATTGATCGGTATGTCTAGGTGGGACCATCTGATAGGATGTAATGATGATAGAGGATGGGTAAAAAATTCTAATAGAGGTTTTAGTCAAATTCTAGTAGAGGTTTTAGGGGTGCATTTTATACAGGTCATTTTGGACCTAGATTTCATAAAAGGACAATAATGTCCATCCACTTTGATGCTTATGACCCTAAATTTTGGAATATTATAAGTAATATACATGTTAACCCAACCAATAGGGGTTATAAAGTTTATAAGGGTTTCCATGGCCATAGAATTAGAGTTAGTGAATTTTCCTAAAGTAGCTCATCTCACCATTTGGAGCATGATCCTTGGTATTTTCCTATTCAATCCCCTAATTTTTGAGGTGAACTAATTGATGATCCTTTACTTACTAGCTAGTCTACACAACTTGAATTAGAAATTGCCCATGATAAAGACCTTAGGAAGATGGTTATTCATTTAGATTCACCTTTCACTTCTCATAGAGACCTTGATAGAAAGTGTATAAAGCTAAATATATTAGGTGCCCATAGTGAACCCATTTTGAGGTCTAAGAGGTTGAATTTGGGGAGTCATGGTTATGTTGACAAAAGTAAAACCATATATTTTCTACTTTAGATTGCTGGAAAGAACACTATTGAAAAAGGATTGTTATTCAAGTTAAACTTGAAGCACCAAGAGAGGTCAGATTGCTCAAAAGGATTAAGCTAGATTTTGATGACAATATGACTGATTTGGGAACTAGATTGCTACCATTTCTTGCTACTAAAATGAAGTAAAACATTTTTATTCATGAAAAATACAAACAAGTAATTAAAGTGTGGTTAGATTCAGATGACTATTGATCATCCAAGGGATAATTTATATTTAAGTGTTAAACTTTCATAGCAGACATTGATATTTCAGTTTAACACTTTAATTTTTAGACTTTGACAAATTTTGATAATTTTGCTAAATACATAAATTTTGGAGTTTGATATAATTATATATACTTATGTTAATTAAATATGTGTTATGGTTTAAATATGAATGGAATTTATCAATTTTTTTTTTATTTATTTTATGATTGATATGTATTCTATTATATTATTAATTAATATGGGCCCCATCTATTAAGATTAGTACCCTAGGTTTATTATTTTAAATATCTTGATCAAATTAAGACTTTTTAAAGTCTTAATTAAATTTTTCCTTAACCAATTTTAGTTTATAATTAATTGAATTTATTAAAATTTAATTAGTTAACATTAACTAATAACTAACTAAAGTTAGTTATAACTTATATTACAACTAAGTTGAAAATATAAGAAGAGATAAAGCACTCATTTGAAGATAGAAGCACAATAGGTATTGAAGACTTAAGTATTTTCTGAAGTCAATCATTTATCTCTTATTTTTATGCAACTTCTCTAAGATAGTATAAATTTTATAGATAGACCCAATGGTGATTTATCTAATGGTTGAGTGATTGCTTCTATAACACAGATATATCCAATTTTATTCATCATCTATTACTAATTATATGAATTTTGTTAAACGTAATATATTTTGATGATTACTATTTGTAGTCTTATGTGTAGATTTCAAGTATTTAACCTGAATATTGATGATCATTTTTCTATTCCATGACATTCCATTGATCTATTTTGATTCTAAATTTGTCATTCTAAATTTGGTAGAGAAAGGATGTTGGTTTTCTCAATGAAATTTATCTTTTTCTGTTAAGATGACTCTCCTTTTTGAGACCCAAACATTTTTGTAATTATTTGACTCTAATTCTAATAAAATAGATTTAGATTTATTCTAAATTTGGTTTTTATTTTTATTTTGATTTTCTTAGATATGGTTCTAATCTTTAGATATTTTTTATTTTAATTAGTTTAGTTTAGTTTGTTTCTTTATCTTAAATAGTTATAGATTTTCTCAAGTTATTATTTCCTTTATTTTGCTATAGGTTGATATCTTTAAAGTATCTAAATTTGTATCCATTTCAGTTTGTTATTAGTTCATTAATTTTATATCTTCTAAGTTAATCATTTGATATTTTTCTCATAATCCAAGTCCTTTAGTTTTCTATTTTAGTTTATCTCAAATAGGCTATAGGTCTATTTTAATTCTTAGATTAATTATTTTCTCTTTACTTTCTTAGTTTTATAGTTGTTTCTTAATTAGTTTTCCTTAGTTAAAATCAATATTATCTTTCCATCTTTATTTATCTTTAGTTGTCTTTGTTTAGAATAATTTTCTTAATTAGATTTTCTAGTTTTTCTTGTTTTAGATTGAGTTTTAGGTATGTTCCTTAGTTTAGATTGATTTATATTATTTTAATTTAGAAGTTATTTATTTCTTATAGGTGTATGTCTTGTTTAGATTAAATTATTTTCTTAGGTGGTTATATGTTCTAGTTTATTTCTCTCTTTTCTCTAGGATTTGTTGTTTGCCTTATTTCTTTGTTTGTTTGTAGTTTTTTTAATCTTTTGCTTACATGTTTGTTTCTCTCTATTTCTTTGATCTTTCTCTTCTGATTGTATTTTGAGTTATCTTGGAGAATATTACAAGTAAGAAATAAAGATATTATCTAAATACATATATTAAAGAATTAAATTTCTATTTTTCAAGAGACTATCTAATTCATAGGTTTTCTCTATCAAATAAAATAGATTATAGATTCTTATCCTAACTAACTCATTACTCAATAAATGGATTTATGATTGTTACAATGGAATAAGTCATCTTAATAGATTGTTGATTATTTCCCAAAATTTATAATAAAAACCCCTCACATCTTTAAGATCTTAGATGAACCTTTAAAACCCCATAATTAGACTAGTATGATTCCAATTTGATTTTTTGTGATAGGCAAAAAATTTGATTCATTGATAGTATAGTTTACATCATCAACAAACTAGTCCACAACAAAATGTGCCTTTATTCAACACCATGAGTGGCTCATAAGCTTAAGGGGTAGGAAATTCTACCTCCCAACTACAAAAAACTACCTTCCAACCTCAAAAAACTACATATAATCCTCAACTAGCACAAAACAACAAGGTTTGAGTAATCAAGCCATAACCAATGTCATACTTCAACAAAATGTGATGGATGTTACACTAGCATAATAGGTGAATACTAACATTCCATAATAATAGACATAGTCTAACATATTAATGTAACAAAGGTGAAACATTCTGCCACCTCAATAAGGGGCAACCAATGTTCCACCTCACTAGGTAGTGATGAACATACCTCTTCAATCATAGAACAACATGCCAATGCAAAACCAAATAATGTATAATCAATAGTGTATAAGTATTATTCAGTGATAAATGTTAAATATCCAACATGCATCTACATCTCAACAAGGGTTTGTGTAACCAAGAGGTTTTAATGTTCCATAAGTACTACTTAGGTAATAATTGTCTTTTATGCCAAACATGCCAAAAAATCAACAATAGGGCCTTGGTTCATAAGTTCCCCTCAATAATCTAGGTATGACTAGTTAACATCTTGTCCCTATTAAACCTTAATGGGCATAGTATAGCCATATCCCTCCATCTTATCCACAATTTCCATAAAGATAGGCCCATATACCTAGTTCTAACTAGAATATCACATAGTAACATGTGTAATTCAAATAATCTCACCCTAATCTATGTATGCATATTCCTAGTCAATTCCCAAATCAAACTAACATTTCATAATAAATGCCTCCACTATATCTCGATCAAAGTAATCCACTTGTGATCACCCAACCTCCACATTAAGGTAATGTTACCAATAGTTTATGAACCCAAGAGCTACAAAAAATGAAGGATACAATTACCACCATCCAAGCTCATTAGTAGACAAAAAAGATAAAATTAAATAACATGTATTTTTACCCCTTTAACATGGAGTATGTGTAGATACCATTTCCTCTAGGTATGAACCACCAAAGTTAGACAAATACAAGGGAAACAGAGACCCAAAAGCCCACTTGATGGAATTCTTTGTCACTTGCCAACTAGTGGCATATAGTGACATATACCTTTTACTATTGTTTCCAAGGAGCCTAGTAGGACAAGCATTAGAATGGTTTTTGAAATTTCCAAAGAATTTAGTATCTAATTTTGATGATATTCTAGACAAATTTATGCAACACTTTTCCTATAATGATGAGCATGATATTTCATTGGTATATTTGACATATGCCAAAAAAAAATTTGGTGAACTATTTACAATCTATTTATAATGATGGAGAGACTTTTCAAGCTAATTCACCCATATTCTATTAGACAAGCAACTAGCCACTATGTTTACCAAGAATTTATACAGTGAGATATCTTACCATTTAGATTTTTAGTATGCACACACTTTTAAGGAAATCACTGTTAAAATTTTATTGATTGAAAGAGAACTTATTAAAAAAGGGATCATTAAACTTACCTCATCAAATCAGAACTAGAACTAAAACTAAAACAATGACCAAAATCAAAACCAAGTCCAAGAACAAGCATCGTAACCAACCCAAGCCAGTAATTATGACGAACCCAAGTAGTTCAATTATAACAAAAATGTTGTTAGAATTGGAGTAACTAAGTCATGACATGTCTAAATGGTATAAACACTATTTTCTTAGCCTACGTCACACATATAAATTAGTCCTAATCAACAACCTCTTCAACAAATATAGCAAGTGCAATAGTCTAGACTAGTACAATAAATATAGTAACATATGCCTTTGTAAACCCCTCCTTAAAATATAACTATGCCTACTCATCATGTTTTTAGTGACCTTGGATATCCCATTAAATATGTGTTTTAAAACCTTACTGTAGTTAATATGATTAACATGCATATTATGAAACTCTATCTTGAGGGGACTAACTATCTAGACTAGTAGAAGCAAAATGAATTATGTGAGTATCATCAAGTTAATGTCCATGATTTGTGTCATTGTGTGTAAATTAAACATTTGATCAATAATATGTTGGAAAATAGAGATATCACATTAGATTATGGATCTTTCGCATCCAATCAAAACCTCAACATCTTAAAAAATCCCTTTCCTCAACATAACAACCAACAACAAGAGCAAAAAAAGCTAGCATAACAACAATAATATCAACAGCCAAGGCATAACCAAAAAAATCAATATTAGAACCAAAAATGTCAAATAAATGGATGGAACCAAAGCCAGAACAATGCCAAGAATCAATAGACCTACCATGAAATTGCACATGACTATAACAAGGTTGTAGGTCATATTATAGGTGGTAACATTAATACCATTCCTATTAATTAGGGAACAAATACCAATCCAATGAGACCATCGCTAATCATTCCCAATCAACCAACCCATGTTGGTAATCTATCCTTGACCTAGGATCATAGATAGGCATACCAATAAATATGGATTCCCACTTTTGAACCTTATATTTATAAAATAATCATTAGTTTATGATCATTCACAAGTACACCAACAATCAAGACTTATCCTATTTAGTCCCCCACCATCATCATTTCTTAGCAATAATGGTCCTATATTTAATATTGATTATGCAATCACAACTTGGTGGTCAAAAATTACCATACCAAGCCCACAACCATCTACCACTTCACCCATCTAACTAACTATTCTAGCTAGTAACAAGACATTTATTACTATCCAAGAAAAGATTTTTGATATTATGAAACAATTACAAAAGACACTTGCATATGTTTCAATTTTGGATTTGTTATACATAGCTACAATCCACAAGAACATCTTAATAGAGTCCCTTATCCAATCCCAAGTTCCTAATGACATATCCCTAGATAAATTTCAATCTTTAGCTAGACATATAGCTCTAGGACAATAATTAACCTTCAAGCAAAATGATATGTCATCCCTAAGCATATTTCATAACAATCCATTTTACATCAAATTTTTCATAATGCGACATAAAGTGAAGTGTGTCCTCATAGACAATGGATAAAGCCTAAATATTGCATCTCTAAATCTCTCTTAGGTACACCACAACTGATCTTCATCCATAAATGATCACAATTAAGGCCTATACCAATGAAGAATAGGAATCACAATGCACCATTAGCTTGCCAGTTATCATTAGGCCCTTGACCCATGATATACTATACCATGTGTTAGACCTTAACTTATCATATAATATGATTTTGGGTAGACCCTGGATACATGATATTAATGCAATCCCATCAACATTTCACTAGTGTATCAAGTTCTCCCATTCAGTTATGGAGGTTACCATTCACAAATATTTATATCCATATGAGCATTGCAAGAATTTAGAGGTTGAGTACTAAAGCTATAACTACCATTTTGTCTTGAATATAGTTTCCAAGAAGGAAAAAGGGAAATAAATACTTGTTGATTCATTAAATCCCAATTACATTAACCCTGATACGCTTGATTCACTTTCTCACATGCCACCTCTTAAAATATCTTATCATTATACTATCTCAGCTAATTTCCCAAGAGAATATTTGACCCATGATACATTCCACATTGTCAATCTTCCATAAAAAACCAAGCCCTTTGGAATACCAAGAGCCAAACCACCTTGAATGGAATGGCAAAGAAAGGAAAATCCAAATTGCATAGTCCAACACCTTTAATTTTCATACCAATCTCTGGATAAGAAAAGGACCTATTTGAAGGTGATGAATCATGGTTGTATAATGAAAAATTGGCTAACTATTACAAAAATGCCAAATATCATATTTCAAATAAAATCATGAAAATTAATTCTTATGAAGGAGAAGGCCTTGGGATAAATCAACAAGGTCTTATTGATCCAATTTCTACCACTTGATATAAGGGAACATATGGACTTGGATTTAAACCACATGGGGGTGACCCCATGTACCTAATTCATGTGCCAATGCTAACAACTAGTGATGATGATTCCAATAGTGAAGCAGAGTCTGATCATAGCCTTTTTAATGACCTAGCCCATAACACATTATTTGACACTAATGCCATTTGTACCCTCAAACTAGTTATTTACCATAATACACTTCCATTATAATATCCCTAATTGATAGACTAGGACCAAAAAGAATAAAACATGCTAGTTGATGAGTTTCAGAATGATGAGGCCTTGTATGATTTTCTAGGTCTTAGGGACAATGTTTTATTAGGAGACCACAAACAAGGGTTCTCAATCAAACTATATCTTGAATCCTATTTTAGAGAATGGGTAAACACCCTTAACCAAGAAAAAAATAGAAAACATTGAGGTCTCAAAGTGAAAACCTCTTTGAGGCAATTTTGGACTAGGGAAATAGTAAAGAGAAATGCCAATCTAGTGGTGAAAACATGTTTCAAGAACCATTAGATGGCGGTGTTCAACATTTCTCAAATGTAGCTCAGGAGAACACCAATAATGAACTTACCTATGGGTCTAATTTTAGTCTTGAAGAGCAACATGATTTTAATCCAATCATCCAAGAGTTTCCAAAATTATTTTTTATATATCCATCCTTACCATTGGGGGATTCTAATTCATCATGCCTAGGAGAACTTGAATATCAAGTCCTAACAAAGGTCTCTACCATTGAAAGCTAGTTTAAATATTTGTCAACCATTATAGAATATGGTTTTACCCTTTTAATAGCAGACAGAACAAAAGTGAACATTAGGACTCTAGATGACATGAAATGGATCAAATTAAATGCATCTCTCACTAAGGAGGAACATGAAGTCTTTCTATTATTATTAAAGGATTTTGTTGATATCTTTTCCTAGGGTTACTCTAGCATGCTTGTTTTGGGCACCACCTTGGTTGTACACCACCTTGTGCTATATCCTGATGCCAAACCTATGAAATAAAAATAATGTAAGATACATCCTCATCTTTATATATTAGTGAATAAAGAGTTTTAAAAGGTCTTGAAAGTGATATTAATTTGACTAATTAACTATAGTGAGTGGATATAGAATTTTGTACCAGTCAAAAAGATTCCAAAAGGAATTAATATCTACACTAATTTCAAAGATATAAATAATCCCTACCCCAAGTATGAGTTTCCTTTGCTAGTGATTAGAATGATTATCAACTTCACTGCATGTTATGAAATGTTTTCACTAATGGATGAATTCTTAGACTATAATCAGATCTAAATTGCAATAGAAGACCAACACAAAATAATGTTTACTATGCCATAAGTAAAATTCTATTATCAAGTTATACCATTTGGTCTCAAAAATTTAGGGGACACTTACCAAATATCCATGACAATCATATTTCATGATATGATGCATTATATTATTGAAGATTATATCAATGACATACTAGGTAAACTAAAGACCAAGGCCGAGTATCTTGTAACATTAAGGATGATATTTTAGAGATTATGTGAGTAAAAAGTCAAGATCAACCCTAATAAGTATGTTTTTTGAGTTACTTCAAGAAAATTTCTTGGCTTTATTATGTCTCATCAATGTATTGAAATTGATACAGCCAAATTACAAGCCATAACCAACATGCCACTAACAACCAATTTGAAGTAGCTCTACAATTTATAGGTAAAAATTTAATCTATTACACACTTCATTTATTAGTTTTCCAATAAGTTACACCCATTTGCACACCTCCTAAATAAGGGTGTCACATTTCATTAAGATAACAAAATTCAAAAATATTTTTAGCATTTGAAGGACTACCTAGTAAATCTTCATGTTTTATTGCTTCCTATGGTAGGAAAGTTATTCCCCACATACCTATTATCTATAAACAAATCCCTGGGGGCACTTCTAGATCAACATGATGATAATGTAAAGGAGCATGTAATGTATTATTTAATCCATACATTGGTTTTATATGAATAAAATTATATGCCCATTAAAAAAGCTTATTTAGTTATGGTCTCCATAGCTTAGAAACTATGCCATTACATATTAAACCATAAGACATTGGTCATTTCAAAAGTAGATCCACTCAAGTATATACTATCTAAAATAGAATTACAAGGCTACATAGCCAAATGGATCATAATTCTCAGTGAGCTTGAGATAGAATATGTCAACTAAAAATCCATCAAAGGGCAAGTTTTTATAGATTAGCTTACTGAAGTAACCTTTATAGATATAGAGCTACTAACATTCCAATTCCCAGATGAATCCATTATGACCATCATTGAAACACATCTTGAGGAGTAGTACTAGAAGCTATATTTTTATGGATCATTCATAGCACATTGATCAAGGGTATGGATTTTATTCATTACACCATATGGGGATATAATCCCTAAATCATTTAGGATCAACTTTTCTTGTACCAACTACATGGATGAATATGAAACAATTATGTAGTACTTCGATAGGTATTAAAATGGAACATAAATCATCTCAAGGTTTATGGTGATTCTTAGTTAATCATCAATCAAGTTACAAACCATTTTCATACCAAAGATGATAAGTTGGTACTGTATATGTCCATGGTTGACACTTTCAAATAATAGATTGTTGATGTGTAGTTTAAACACGTACCAAAGGCCAATAATAGAATAGTAGATGCCATGGCCATTATTATATATTTGATTCTACAAATAGATACAGCCAAAGAATACTAGTTTCTCATTAAAAATATATTAGCACCAACTCATGAACCTTAAACTATCATAATGATCTATGATATTGTTGGTCCTATCTCTACTTCATATTTAAACTATACACCTATATTCATGACAAAATAATGCCACCAGACTTATCCCACAAATAATCCAAGGCCTTTATCCAAAATGCCACATGTTATAGCTTAGTGAGACCAACCCTATACTAATTCATTTTTGATGAAACTCTGCTTCATTATTTAACTTTGGTAGAATATACATTATCATTATGGGAAGTTCACAAAAGATTATGTGGATCCCATACTAGTTAGTTTATCCTATCCAAAAATCTCTTATGTACCAGGTATTCTTGGCCAATGATGGATGCAAATGCAACTGCATATGTCAAAAGGTGTGATACATGTTAACAACATGCCAATCTAATTCCTACCCTATCCAAGACTTTGAAACCAATGCTTACACCATGGCCATTTTCTACATGGGGCCTCGATCTCATTAGGAAGATAAACTCCACCTCCTTTGATGGCCATAAACATATCCTTACCACCATAGAATATTTCACTAAGTGGGTTGAAGCTATACCCCTCACTTATATGACTAAAAATAAAATTTATAGATTCATATTCAACCATCTCATTTACCACTATGATATCCCCTCTAACATTATATTTGATTATGGTGGATCATTCAAGAACAAGAATGTCAAATCATTATTTATAAATTACAAAATTAAATAACATTTTTACATGGAATATTACCCATAAGTTAACATATAGGTAGAAGCATCTAACAAAACCATTGTCAACATCCTTAAAAATATTGTCAATGATGTTGGCTATGATTGGCACATTAAAATATTACATGCCCTCTAAGCATACCATACCAAAAACCATAATCTAATAAGAACCACTCCATACTCACTTATTTATGTCACTAAGTCCATTCTTCACATTGAGGTCAAGTTACCTTCTTTATGCATCTCTTTGAAGCATATCCTAGACGATGAAGACTATCGACTAGCAACTATATGAGCTGGAGTTACTTGATGAGAAATGATTAGATATAGTAAATAATATCCAAGCAAACTAGAACCAACATCATGGCCACTATAATAGACATGTTATACATAGAGAATTTGACCTCGGTAATCTTATTCTTAAATAAAACTAAAATAATACCATGACCAAGAAGAAATATAAAGGCAAGATCAAACCTAACTAGGTAGGTCCTTTCATCATTATTGTAAACTATGGAATTTGATCATACATGCTTACTACACTAGATGGGGATGAACTTGATGAGCAAGTGAACATTATACACCTCAATTGTTACTTCACTTGAGTGACTTGGTGTATTGTCTATGAGGACCATTTTAGTTGTACCATAATATTGACTTTCTTATTTTTACCATTCTACCATTCTATCACTTTATCATTCTACCATTTTCCATTATCATATACCTTGTCTATTGACCAAGTTATTTTCACTCTACCTATGCATCTTGTTTGACCTTGGTTCCATTCCATTGGTTACATGGTCACTTTCAACATGATGATTCTAATCTATTTTTAAAAATTGTTACAAGTATTCTAGAAATAAGCCATATTTGTGGAGTAGTATGAAAATGGTTTGAAAATTTCATCCTTCATTTATTATTCCATTTTATACCAAGTGAGCCTAATTATAACTACCTTAGGGAAAACCATTGTCCCATAGCTGTGCAACTAATTATAAATGCTTGTGGGAAAATTAGTATCATTAACCTATTCTATTATTTCTTAGTTATAACTACCTATGGGCAAAGTAGGGGAAAATATTTTTTTTTCATGCCTTGATGTACCACCTTTCCATGATTATTCCATACTATGCCATTTTAAAACGTTTTTTATTTTGTTTGAATTGGCTACTATACTAGTCTAATTCTTTTATTATAAGGTGGAAATATAGTGACTTGAGGTTCTACCTTGAGATAATGTAGATAGTGCTTGATTTAAATTTAGTTCATCTCAGTCACCCTTTTTCATGCTCTCACTATTTTGTGAACAATTCTAAATTTGAATGCTCTCACCATTTTACAAGTAACTTCAGCCACACTCTTACTTTTTGTGAGAAATTTCTTAATTTTTCACACTTTTTCTATTTGATGAGTAATTTTAAGTTTGAACACTATCATTATTTTGTTATATATTTTAATTTTGAACACTCTCACCATTTTTTAAGCTTAAACCATTTAGTATCTCATCATTCTCAATTGAGTGGATATGCTAAAAAATTCCAAAAAAAATATTTGTAAAACCAATTTAAAAAATAAAAACATTGACTACTTTGCCTTAAGGATTCTATAAACCCTCACTAAGTCACAAGAAACCACTTGTCATTTAGCTTCCCAATATTTTTTGGCTTTTTTATCTACCACTCTCTCTATTTTGCAAGTTTATTCCCATATTCTTCTATCACAACCATTATGTTTTTTTCTCATCATTTTTTTTTCTATCTCATTTCCTGGGAGAATTACATTTAGCCTAAAGTTTTTTTGGATATTACATCCATGAAACTATGTAAGTAGCATCCACTTGCCTAGTGAATCTAGAGATAGCTTGGCTACCCCTATCTTTTCTTCTATTCCCAGCCATTTTGTTTGTTTCTTTCATTGTCTCTTCTTTCCTAGGGACAATGTTCATCATCTTGTTTATGTCATGTTGTTTATATTAACATTGCGAATAACCATTGTTTATTTGTTCATTCTCTTTCTCTTTGTTTTATTTTATTTCTTTATCTTATTTGTGTTTTGTTTTTTTATTTTTTTTCCTTCTTTTTGTGCCTTGATTTAGTTTATGTTTGTTTATTGGGTTATTCCTTGCACAGTATTTTTTAATCCATCCATATTCATGCATCAACATTGTCATCATGGTTTTTATTATTGGTGCATTATTTTCACTTTAGTATTGGATCAAAAGTCAGTCCTTATGAATATTTTGGCCAAGTTATCATGGTGTTCTATCATGATGGCTATCATCACATGCTACAATGAAAATCAGCTTGAGGAGTCTACATGAAAATGTAATAATGATATATCTCCTTAACACCATCAACATTATTGATCTAATCCAAATCATGTCCTAAATAGAGTAATTAAAAAATGGAAGAATTTTCTTCCCTACTAGTTCATATGAGTATTTCCCTACTCATAGGTTGCCTAAATTCATTGTTCGCCTCAGTACTAGTTTACCATTGTATTACATATCATGTTTACCACTATTAGGATACAATGCTTATAACCTCCTTTGGGCAAATCATTGTGTACCATCCCACTTGTATTACCAATTATTATATCCACCTTTGGGAAAATCATTATTTTTTCATCCATTTGAATGTTTATGATTATAACCACCTTTGGGAAAATCATTGTTTTTTCATCCATTTGAATTTTTATGATTATAACCACCTTTGGTCAAACTATTCTCTTTCTTCTACCTAATTGGAACACACTATTATCATACTAATGATTCTAACCACCTATGGCTAGATTATTGTTTTCCATTTTGATGATTATAACCATGTTTGGGTAAATCATTTGATTATTACCATAAGCCTTTTTCGATGATTATAACCACCTTTGGGAAAATCATTACCCTTTTTATCACACCTATGCCAATGATTATAACCACCTATAGGCAAATCATCATATTTATTTGACCTAACTAAGGTATCTCTATATGCCAATGATTATAACCACTTATGTTCAAATCGCTCTTTTCCACCCCATTTCATCTTTTTAGTCCAATAATTTCTTCTTTTTGAGGGACCAATTGCCGACCCCTTTGAAAACCAATCCCTTGAGGGGGCACCTACACTTCATCCATTATCATTGTAAGAATATAGGACCTTTTCATTCTTTGAGAATACATTACTTTTATTACAGCTTACAATGCCTTCCTAAATAAGGTCAAACTATAGGCATGTAAAATAGGCCACTGATGGCCTTTGACCACACTTCAGATTGATTCTTACCAACCATTAAAAATTAATCCTAAGAATCATTGAACATCCTAAATTTGTTTATGCATCATTCATCAAAGATTAAAATATCATTAAGACATTTGTAATTGGGGTATCTTACCATAAGAAATAAAAAATTCTCCCAGATTCATCTCTATTCAGCATGTGGAATCACAACATGCAATATGGATTATAGACCTATTAAGTGGGGCAAGTGCACACATGAAACTAAATCAAATATTGAACATACTAAAAACCCTAAATATAATTAAATAAAATAGTAAACCAAATTAAATGACTAGTTGAACTATCCATGATTAATTAATGAAATTATTAAAAAAAATCAAAAATCAAGAATATCCTAGGTTTTCATGATTACCTTTCGTGAGTTATCAAGCTTTTGAAACTATCTCAAAATATCTCACCCATGCCTATTCTTTAAAAATCATGAAATTTTGACACATTTTAACTCTATTGGGGTTAATTAACTCACTTAGTTAGGTTTTAACACAATACATATTTAAATTACATCTTAAATCACCTTGAGTTAGGGTCAGTTCCTAAGACTATAAATAAAAGTCTTTGCCTCTTCATTTGGAGAGCTTGAATAGAGTAAATTTATAATGTAAGTTTTATACAAAGATTGAAAGTAATAGTGTTATAATTCTAAAATCATAAGCCAAGACATCAAGAAAGCATAAGACATAATCCAAACCATGGTTCCAAGGAGAGAAGGAGATAGCCAAGATCCATTTCCAAAGACTCTTTGAGCACAAACCAAGCAAACCACACAATAGATCTTTTGGAAAAATCAAAAAACGTAAGGAATTTGTCATTCTTTGAATTTTAGTTATGTTTTCAATCATTTTTGTTCATTATGCTCCCCTTAGGATCTAATCAAGTAAGTGTTATCATGTTAGTGTGTTTTTATTCAAGTTTTGTTACTTTTTCTAATACTTGATCTAACCTCCCTTCTTGATTTCCTTGATCATAAATCACCTATAGTTCATATATTAACATTATAGTCATAAGCATACAAGACCTTTTCATTTTTTGAGAATATGTTAGTGTGTTTATATATTGCAAAGCCTTCTCAAGTAGGAGAAAAATACAGACACCTAAAACTAACCATTGATGGCCTTCGATCAGACATTAGACCAATTCTTACCAAATATTTCAAATTAATCTTAAGAATCACTAAACACCCTAAATTTACTTTCACATCATTCTCAAAGCTAAAAATATTATTGATACATACCTAATTAGGGTATCCTATAGTAATTAAAATAACCTCTCACAGATTCCTCTCTATTCATCATGTTGCATCACAACATGCAATTTAGCTTATAGACCTATTAAGTTGGGCAAGTGTACACATGAAATTAAATCAAAATTTTAAAATGCTAAAAATCCTATGTATGATTAATTAAAATTAAACCAAATTAAATACCTAATTGAAATATCCATGAGCAATTAATGAAATTCTAAAAAATAAAATTCAAAAATCAATAATATCCTAAGTTTTCATGATTATCTTTTGTGAGTTGTTAAGCTTTTGAAAATATCTCACCCATGCCTATTGATTTAAAATCATGATATTTTGAAAATTTTTAACTCCATTTGGGTTAATTAACTCACTTAGGTTAGGTTTTAACCCATTCCATGTTTAAACTACACCTTAACTCACCTTGAGTTAGGGTTAGTTCCTAAACCTATAAATACAAGCCTTTGCCTCTTCATTTGGAGAGCTTGGATAGAGTAAAGTTATAATGTAGGTTTTATATATAGATTGAAATCAATAGTGTTATAATTCCAAAATCATAATCTAAGCCATCAAGCTAGTGTAATCCACAATCCAAACCACGGTGCCAAGGAGAGAAGGAGATAACCAAGATCCATTGCTAAAGACTCTTTGAGAACAAATTGAGTAAGCCACACAATAAATATTTTGGATAATTCAAAGAAGGTAAGTGATTTATCATTATTTTCATTTTAGTTTTGTTTTTAATTGGTTTTTTTCATTATTATCCCCCTATTATCTAGGAAATTAAGTGTTAGAATTTTATTGTGTTTTTGT
Source organism: Torreya grandis (assembly GCA_037957365.1). Classification (NCBI taxonomy): domain Eukaryota; kingdom Viridiplantae; phylum Streptophyta; class Pinopsida; order Cupressales; family Taxaceae; genus Torreya; species Torreya grandis. Next base: position 3,148,052 of record JARHVA010001672.1, read on the forward strand.
TCTAGTTTTGTTACATGTTTTAACACTTAATCTAACCTCCCTTCTTGGATTCTTTGATCACAAATCACCTATAGTTCATCCATTACCATTATAGTCATAATCATACAAGAGATTTTCATTCTTTCATAATATGTTAGTGTTCTTATATCTTTTAACTCCTTCCCAAATAAGGGCAAACTATAGACACCTAAAACTGGCCATCAATGGCCTTTGACCAGAGTTTATAATGATTCTTACCAACCATTGAAAATTAATCCTAAGAATCATTGAACACCCCAAATTTTATTGTGCATCATTCTTCAAGGTTAATAATCTCATTAATGCATCCCTTATTGGGGTATCCTATTGTAAGCAACAAAAAAATCTCACAGATTCATCTCTATTTATCATGCAACATCACAACAAGCGATTTGGATTATAGACCTATTAAGTGGGGCAAGTGCACACATGAAGTTAAATCAAATCATAAAAATGCTAAAAATCCTAAATATAACTAATTAAAATTATACACCAAATTAAATGCCTATTTAAATTATCCATGAATAATTAATGAAATTCTAAGAAAGGAAATTCAAAAATCAAGAATATCCTAGGTTTTCATGATTACTTTTTGTGAGTTGTCAAGCTTTTAAGAATTTCTCAAATTACATCACCCATGCCTATTAATTTAAAAGAATTATATTGTGACACATTTTAACTCTATTGGTGTTACTGAACTCAATTAGGTTAGGTTTTAATCCATTCCATGTTTAAACTACACCTTAACTCACCTTGATTTAGGGTTAGTTTCTAAACCTATAAATGCAATCATTTGCCTCCTCTTTTGGAGATCTTGGATAAAGTAAAGTAATAATGATTGGTTTATATAAATATTGAAATAAATAGTCTTATAATTCTAAAATAATAAGCCAATCCATAAATAAATCATAAGCCATAAGCCAAACCAGGGTGCCAAGGAGAGAAGGAGATAGCCAAGCTATATTGCCAAAAACTCTTTAAGAAAAAAATGAGCAAGCCACACAACAAATCTTTCAGAGAATTCAAATAAAGTAATGAATTTTTAATTCTTTGAATTTTAGTTATGTTTTTAATTTTTTATGTTTATTATGTTACCTGTATGATCTAGGTAAGTGTTGGCATGTTAGTGTGTTTCTATTTAGGTTTAATTACTTGTTCTAATACTTAATCTAACCTCCCTTCTTGGATTAATTGATCAAAAATCACCTACAATTCATACATTACCATTTTAATCATAAGAATAAAGGAAATTTTCATTCTTTAATAAGATGTTAGTGTGCTTATAGCTTGCAAGTCCTTCCTAAATAGGGGAAAAATGTAGACACTTAAAACTAGCCACTGATGGCCTTTGACTAGACTTCAGACTGATTCTTACCAATCATTGGAAATTAATCCTACGAATCTCTAAATGGCATAAATTTTCTTATGAATCATTCATCAAGGCTTAACATCTCATTGAGACATCTATAATTTGGGTATCTTACCATAATCAACAAAAACCTCTCACAAATTCACCTCTATTCATCATGTGGCATCACAACATACAATTTGGCTTATAGACCTATTAAGTGGGGCAAGCTCACACATGAAATTAAATAAAATATTGAAAATTATTAAAATCATAAGTAGAATTAATTAAAATTCTAAACAAAATTAAATACCTAGTTGAATTATCCATGAGCAATTAATGAAATTCTGAAAAACGAAATTCAAAAATCAAGAATATCTTAGGTTTTCATGATTACCTTTTGTGAGTTGTCAAACTTTTGAAAATATCTCAAAATACCTCACCCATGCCTATTCATTTAAAATCATGAGATTTTGACACCTTTTAACTCTACTAGGGTTATTTAACTCACTTGGGTTAGGTTTGAAACCATTCCATGTTTAAACTACACCTTAACTCACCTTGAGTTGGGGTTAGTTCCTAAACCTATAAATATAAGCATTTGCCTCTTCATTTGGAGAGCTTGGATAGAGTAAAGTTATAATTCAAGTTTTATAGAAATATTGAAATCAATAGTGTTATAATTCAAAAATCATAATCCAATCCATCAAGCAAGCATAAAGCACAATCCAAACCATGGTTCCAAGGAGAGAACGAGATAACCAAGCTCCATTGCTAGATACTCTTTGAGCACAAACCGAGCAAGCCACACAATAAATATTTTGGAGCATTCAAGGAAGGTCAATAATTTTTCATTATTTTAATTTTAGTTGTGTTTTCAATTACTTTTATTCATTATGCTCCCCCTATTATCTAAGCAAGTAAGTGTTAGCATGTTAGTGTGTTTTTATTCAAGTTTTGTTACTTGTTCTAACACTTTATCTAACCTTCCTTCTTGGATTCCTTGATTGTAGATACAGCCTCAAGGAATTGATACTTTGTAATATGAACTTATTTGATTATATTAGATAGACCAACCATTTAAAAAGTGTGATTTTTGGTCTGTACTCAATTTATACTGAGTATTGCACATCATCTTATCATATTTACTTCACAAAAGAGTCTTGGAACCTCATGATCATACTGTATTTTATTTTTAAATGTTTAAGGTAATAGTTATCTTATGGTTGGCATGGTTTGTTAATTGAAATTAAAAAATATTTAAAAATAATTTAAAAAATTCCAATATGGATGTGGTTATGAAATTTTGGCATACCTTATTGTATAGTTTATAATTTAAAAACTATTAAAAAAATTGAATATTTTTTTTAGTTGCATCATCCTTGATTTTCATAGTTGTCTTTCCCTATGGCCCCATAGTTTATGCTTTACTCTCTGATTTTTCATCACTATTTTTTATATTCTCAGTTTATTATATTACTTTGTTATTTTTTACCACATAATTATTTTAAAAAAATAATAAATTGATTTCCTCTGAGAAATAATGGCATGCATGATACCTCTTTTAAAAAATGCACAAAAATCAAACTGAATAAACACGACAAATCCTTAATATCATAATGTATGTTGTTTCTAAATATTTAAGGTAATAATTATATTCTAATTGGCATGTCTGTTAATTGAAATAAAAAATATTTTAAAGGCCATTACTGATGATGGATATGTTTAAGACATTTTGGTAAATCTTATCATTATTGATTATGGATATGGTTAAGACATTTGAAAGATAGTATTTTGAGCAAATATATTTAAAGAAAATATTTTCATGGAACTTATCATTATATTTTTTTATTTTTATTTACATTTTTACAATACTCAGTTTATTATATTATTTGGTTGGTCTTAACCACATACTTATTTTAAACAAATAGAAAATTGATTTTCTCTGAGAAATAATTATATTTAAGATACTTATTTTAAATAATACATAAAAATCAAACTGAATAAAAGCAACAGAGCCTCATGATCATAATGTATTTTTTTTAATGTTTAAGGTAATAATTACATTCTAGTTGGCATGGTTTGTTAATTTAAATAAATAAATATTTGAAAGGCCAATATGGATGTGATTAAGAAATTTTGGTAGAACTTATTATATACTTTATAATTTTAAAACTATAAAAATATTTTGAATATTTTTTTACTTATGTCATCTTTGATTTTCATAGTTGCCTTGCCCTATGGCCCCATGGTTTTTACTCTATATTCTGATTTTTTGTCACATTTTTTGCTACACTCAATTTATTTTATTATCTAGTTGGTCTTATAAGATAACTAAATAATTTTTACTCATTTTATACTTAGTCGTATGGCCATAAAATTTAGCACTTAAAAATAAAAAATTTAATCTTTAAAAATTATGATAAATTTAATTGTTAAAAAGAAGGAACCATTTATAAGATATCAAATTTAGAATTCTCGTCCTCTAGCCTATTTTTCCATTGGTTTTTTAATCAACACAAATTACCTCCTATAAAATAAATCTATGCAAGTCTTTCAAATTTCTTAAAACCCTAAAATAAAAAAAACCCTAAGACCTAAATTCATATAACTTCATTTCTATTAAAGTTTTATTCCTTTATGGTCACAAGAATCAGAAAGTGAGTGGAAATTGTAAGAGGAGGCCAAGGAGGATTATAAGTAGATAAAAATGAATTATAATCCAAGTAAGAAGTATAACCCTACATGTCATGGGAATTGTGAAGCAATTTAAAATTGTAAGAGGAGGCCAAGGAGGAGTCTAAGAAACAAATAATGAAGTACAATCCAAGTAATAAATATAATCCCTACATGTCATGGGAATCATTAAGTGGTCAACATTTATAAGAGGAGGACAAGAAGGAGTCTAAGCATCTAAAAATAAATTAGAATCTAAGTAAGAAATACAAGTTATATAGTGTATGCATCTAAATTCACTCACTTTATTTAATGTCACTAATATTATTATTATTTGAGACTAATTCCACTTATCTAATTTATCCCCTCTAATTTCATCTTAATATCCTATATTTTTCCAATCATTTATCTAATATCTCATTTTATCACTCTTCATATACTAACCATAGTCCTATATTAAATCCCCATTATCTCATCCTAATCTTCACTTATCTATTATTTGAGAATTTTAAATTCTCATGGACCACTTAACCACCTACTAGTATATTTCTAGGCTCTCCTACACCCCTAGTCATTAATCACCTACCTAATCCTTATCTACTCCCCTATCTAAGCCTCATTAACCCCTCCTAATGGATTATAGAATTCTCAAATTCTAGAATCCTCTATATTCTCACCCCTTCTCTCTAGAAACCTCTAAATCGAGAGGCTTCTAAGGAATTTTAAATTCTTTTTAATTATCCACCCTAAATCTCCATGATATAATTTTGAATCTCAACCATTGATCCCTCCCTCCATTTTTAATTTAAACAAATACACTCCTCCATGTAAGGGATCTAAAAGATATCTAACTAATCCATGTCTAATTAGTAATTATCAATCACCTTGAATCTCCATGTCAAATCTTTGAATCCATCATTTTTAATCCATGATCATGTCATCATAATGTCAAAATTCTAAATCTAAGATAATAAATCCAATCCTCTTATTTTTTCATCATTTTAATTATGGTTTAGAATAATTAGCTTTAGGATTTTAATGATATTTTGAATGGTTTTATATATATATATATATATATATATATATATATATATATATATATATATATATATATTTGCATTGAATTGTAATAGCTGTAGAATTTACCTAGTGGTTTGAAATTTGAGTGATTAAATTAGATAGTTTAGAATGTGTGTTTGGGCATTGATGTGGTGATGACTTTTTTTTAGAGTCACACAAACTTGGTTAGGGTTTGGGTCTGGGATGGGTCTATAGTAATTATTATTTGTGATGTATCTCATGTCATCCTTACCTAGATTTATTCATTAAATAATTCTTTTAAATGGTTGTACTACCCCCATTTTCATAGGTAAAGCTAAATATTTTTTCTAAAAAACATAAGGTATCCACTAATCATAATTGTTATTCCATCTTAAGCATATTTGCCTCATGAATGTATTCGGGTAAAGGGGATTAACTTGGATTTTTAGAAATTATTTATTGATTTAAATATGATGATTGATTCACCAACTATTTATATATGTTTTTAAATAGATAATAGAAATCACTAGTCAATTTATACCATCATGGCAATTTTCCAAAGATTTACCAATGGCATTATACCTAAAATCTAGGATTTAAAAAAAATATGGTAAGATTTTAGGGGTACCTTCTTAAAATTATACCTAATTAGAATGTGTATATTCATCTCACTTCTCTATGACTTATGAGATAAAGGGTAAGAGTTATTTTCCCCTAAACACCTGAGCAAGTGGGATTATTCCATGTGTCCTTATTACAATTTCTCGATTATATTGACTCAAATGGCTAAGGAAAGGACTCTATGATAATTTGGATTAATGAGATCATTACATATGTATCCATTTTATTTCTCTAGAGAAAAAAAGTGAAGCATCCAAGTCTTAGGCATCTAGATAATTGAGATCATGCCATGTTGTATGACCTTACTCATTCGCAACTAATAAAATTTGAACCATATTCCAAAGACAAGAAATTATTTATACAAGTGAGGGTCATCCATGTGAAATCATCCCATTAAATTAAATTTTTATAATAAAGTAAAGAAAAAAATAAATCTTGAAAGCCCTAAGATTAATAGAATAGTGCCACATGTCAACATCTACCTTAACCATGTCCAAAGTCCTAAGGACATAGGTATCAAATCTCAACAACTAAGTGGAAGAGTGAGATCATGATACATGTTAGTATATCGCTTGATCTCTTCTAAATGGGTTATATGGTACAAAGTTTGAGTTAAATCCCAAAATAAGAATGAGTAAAAGCTAAGTAACACAATATGAGTAAATTAGACATGGGATAAAATAGATTCAATACATGAAGGTGGGTCCCAAAATCATTATAGAAAGACATTTTTCAATTTTTAAAAAATTGACTAATCAAAAACATTAGAAAAGTACCATGTGTCTAGTCCTTGAGTCATTCATAGTGTCATAGAGTCAGAATTGGCATGTGCTCCTCACACTCTATGTATCTGATAATCAAAGAAAATATGCTCATTTATGAGTCTATTATCAGCTTATAGAGGTTTAAAATCATTAACTAATCATTGGTAGCTCAATTAAACCTACCAAAACCATTAGGAGGTAGTTTAATTTAGACCTCTCCTTGATGTTCCTTAATGGATAATGGATATCCATTCTTTCTTATCTATTTTAGAACGATTAATTTTATGACATAATTTTATTTTATCACCTCATTACATGATGGATGAAAGTGGGATATCATGCCTCTTGTAATGAAGATCCATCTCTCCCTTCTATATATACTTCTACCTAATATGTTAGAAGGGTTGACTCTTTTTTCAAACAAATGCTATCAGAATAATGCAAAATTAATTTTATGTGTAAATGTGTCTAGTTTCCTTTAATTTATTCCACTTTTTTTCTACTTTATTAGATTAAAACTAATTTTATAGTACTTTAATTTATTATTTTATATGTATTTTATGCATTAACTAGGATTTTATTTTGTTATTTTAGTTATGTTCTTCAATTCCTTTCACTTTATTTATAGTCTTTAAAGATCTGTGTAATTACTTATAGACATGTTTGTAGTTCATTCATAAAGACTCTTAGAATTAAGAAACTTAACTTACTCCTAAGACTCTCTTTATGTGTGATTTAATCCCAAGCCATCATGAAACTTAACATATAGTGATGCAACTGTAGCTAGGCCTGTTTTGATGCTAGAAGCATTTGTATTTCCCCTTTAATCAGAATATTTTATTTATAATTTTCCCTCCTTATATTTTTATTTTTATTTTTGAACAAGTAATATTTCCATTTATTTATAAATATTTAATTGAATAAAAGTAGAAATCTAAAATTCAATATGTTATAATTTGTATAGCTAGAAGTGTATAAGTTATGTGAGTTAGTGAAAAAAATAGTATTGGACATCTGGTGGTAGCACTACATCTCTTAGAGATATATTCCAATCAAGATATTTAATGGTTCCCCATACCTACATATCATGGCCTAGATTGTCTCAGATGCAATCCTAAAATGATAGGACACAAGTGCCCCAACTATTACCAAACTCACTTAGTGCATCTACTCAAATATGTGTAACTGAGACTGGGATATTGACCCAAACAACATCTATATACTAATTATAAGATAAATAACATATTTAAAATATGTAAAATATATTACAAATCATGTTCATGTCATGATTTTGTATTTTTTTTTTAAATTTTTTAGAAGATAACAAGTTTGAAACTAAAATGGATTATGGTATCAAACATGGAATAAAATGAAGAAGATTTAAATATCTCAAAACATGTGTCTATGACAAAAATTCACTATGAAATATTGAAAAGGTGAAACATGAGCAATGCATCCATTGGGATATTAGGAAGCATGCAAAAAATAACAAGAGTATATAGTGATTATACACTCTCTTTTGATCAAATGTACATTTATCAAAATATGTCACTTGTGCTAGAAATATGGATTGAAAATTAAAATATTTTACATGAAAATAGTATTTTTCATACTAAAATTAATTATGAAAAATGACAATTTATATTATTAAGGCTTATGCTTTTGAAATTTTAAGTTTTAGGCATAAAATTGCTAAGGACAGTTTCACCCAATTAGGAAAATAATTTTGTGCAATTTTGTCTAAGTCTGGTAGTTGTATCTAGTCTTAAAAATGAGTTTATTTTTATGTAGACTATATAAAGAGAGAGGAACATGTAATCTGTGAGTCAATTTAATTCATGTTTTGAGATAATAAGATATGGGAGTTGAAAGTATGAGGACCAAGAGGCCATAAAACTTTAATGAAATCAAATGGCTTAGAAGAAGGGATCAAGTGATCACACATGCAAGCAAATGGAAGAATAATATGCATCATTCTAGTAGCTATGTACAATCATATTTTTATTCTATAATAGTAATATATCATCAAGGGGATTACTCTATGAAGGTCTTACATAATGAGTGTCATAACCCTTGATTATATTTCCATCTTTATCTTAAATGTTAGTTGTATCATTATAATCAAATTCTTCATAATCATTATCATAGTCATCATATGAGAAAAATAATTTCTTAGTTTGTATTTTAACATGTGATTTTTCATTTTAATCATCTTGAATTGAAGTTATGTTATTAAAATTGTATTTTGAATTAAAGGAAATGCATCCTTTGTATGTATCAATCATTTCTCCTATTAAATGTAACCATAATACACCAAGTACAATGTCATATGCATTTAAATGAGAAATAACATAAAAATTAATATAACCAATTTTTGAAGCAAACAAGACTCTAAACATTATTGATCCTCAACATGTTTAATATGCCTTAGTTTTATCTCTTTGTTAAATCTTATACCCAAGAGATAGAATAAATTATGTAGAACACAAATTATTTTCTTGATAGTCTATAACCTTCACATATGTAAATAAATTTCCATCTATGTGAGTAGTGATAATGAGAGGTTATTAATTTGAATAAGTACTTGTAATTTATTTTTTTGAAACTATACTTGTAACATTAGCTTGTTGAGGCCTTTCTTTCTTATCTTTATATAGTTTTTTGTTTTGTAATTTCTCTTTTTGTGATTGTGATTTTTCATTTTGTTCTTATGAATTTTTAACAATTTTATATGTGCCACTAGAATTTTTATTAATATATTATCTTGGAGATTCAATTATGAGAATTTTTTTAACAAATGTGCTTTCTTGTTCTCTAGAAAGTGGTTTATTTTGATAGTGTTACTTTTGTATCCATATTTTTTATTTGTTAATATTTTTTCAGTTGTTCCACTTTGACTTATTCTCTAGGAGACACATTGTTATTGAATTTATTGATTTAATTATCTATTATATGATCACCACTATCAATGAGACTTTATATTTTCTATTTAATGGGAAACAAAAAAATATTATGCCCATGAACTCTATGATATCCATGATAAGATTTTGCACTAATTTTTATTTTTTAACTCTTATATTTACTTTGTCATAGTGGTGATGAAATGATTAAGGTATTCAAAATCACCAACCCTAGGTACTTTTGATTGAACATGCATATAAACACCAAAAATATGATGTGTGGGATGTGAATTGGGTTGAGGAATGACATATTGATTACATTCATTTAACATTATATAGTTTCTCAACTTACCTCTTAGGATAATGATAACATGGACCTTATTAGAGGGATATTATCTGTCACCATATTAAGAGTTAAGATGAGGATTTATAATATCTTCAATATATGAGTAATCTAGATCCCATGTTATGATTGACTTGACAAAATATCTCATTAATTAAACTTATGTAAGGTTTTTGAAATTTATTTTTTCATAGTCATTATATATATATCATTAATTATAAAAGACATGAAAAATATATTAAAATAAAGGAAAAATTTAGATGAATAAAAAAAAGAGAAATTTTTGAAAACCTAAGATAATTTTTTTAAAACCCTATAAGGTTGAAACTCTAAGGATGACTTAAGTATTTAAAAGGTTTGATCAATATGTCGGTTCACAAAATGTTTTATCTAGCTTTGAATTAGTATGTTGAAATTAATCCTAATTAGATCAATTGAAATGAATAAAGCATGGTGTTTTAAATACACCTAAAAATAAGAAAAATAAAATTAAAATTTATGAAACATAAGAAATATGAACAAACCAAAATTATGAAAATGATAAATGCACTTAGATTTTTTATGTGTTCAACTGACTGTGTTAAATGGAAAAATGTAGAAAAAGTGATGAAGATGTAAACCTATAATCCTCCTATAAGGTGATCTTCAAACTTTGCATAAATAAGAACATCTAATATGATCAATAGTGATGGGTGATACTATTCTAGGCTATCATTTTTGTCCTTTTTTATAATGATGAAAAATAAGGCATAGTCTTGTGAAAATATGTAAAATTTGTCTATTTGTGATAAGATTGCCTTATATGATGCATGTGAGACTGAAATTTTTTAATCTTAAAGATCAAAAGACTAGTTTTTTACTCAATGATATAAACATAAGTGAAAGAGTAAAAGGGGTTAGCAGTTAGAATTTAAGCACTACCTACATAGAAATAATTTGAAGAGTGATAAAACTTCCATGTACTTATCCCACTTGAGTTCTTTATATAATATTTATTCTTTAACTATATGAATTCATCTAGATTTGGCTTCAATACTTGATCATGATTAGGTTAGGGTTGTGTAAGAATGAATTTAGACTTGGATCATGACTACTTAAAGTGTATAGAAACTAGTTTGGGTAAATAGGGACCTTTTGGTAAAAGTTCCCTTGTGTAAATAATATTTTGTATTAGAATTGATAAGCTTACAAAGATTATTGAAATGAAATAATTGAATGTGAATTTATAGTGATTGAATAGGGTAAAATATGTTTCTAGGGAGCTTAGGAATATTTAGGATAAACCACCAAGTCTTCATTATGATAACCATTTATCTATATGAAAGACTTAAAAATATTTCACTTATTAAGATCATCTTCCAAACTTCCCTAATTTATTCATATTTATCCCTAGTAAATAGATAATTCACTTCATTCAATTTTTATAATCCTTTGTCCATTTTGTGTAAGTGTGCATTTGGTATATAGGGACACACTCTACACCTATTTAATAGTTAAGACTTGTGTATAGTGATCTAATGACTAGTTTTCCAAAATGACAAGCTTTTTAGTGGATTTCCTACATGCAAAAATAAACCAATTATTATAAAAAATTAAATATTATCTCTAAGATAACATTAAATGTCTCGCTTGAAACCCTTGGTTGCTCTATCTATCACTTGTAAAATCAATTCCAAAACCATCTATATATTTATCAAAGATCCATAATATAATTTTGTTGTAGTATTATTTTTTATTTATGTTAAAGGGAGGTATTTTTTTGAACTAGGGTCATCAAACCCTAGGAGAAGTTCTAGTACAAAAAAGACAAAAGGATATCCAAGCCAAATATAAAAATAACGACCAACATAATCCAAAAACATCTATAAAATAACCTTGATACAACCAAAAAAAAACATAAAAAATTAACTAATTCTAGGCTTCTAGACACATCTTCCCAGGATGCCTTCATTTTATTGAGATTCATATCTATTTTCATCAATAAACTTTCATGATCTATTATGTGTTGAGAACTAATACTCTACCCCTTTTTACCCTTGCCTTTCCCAGCCTAGCTAGTTTCAAATAATTCTCTAAGATGTGCCCTAAGATTTTAAACATTTTAAATACCTTCATACATTAAAACCTTACTGCAATTGACCAAAAAACTTATCTTATTATGTAGATTCTCATTAACATGTTCTAGTAACTCCACTCTAAAATCTAGGTGTTGAATCTAGTTATCCTCCTCTCTCTCTCTACCAAGGTTTGAGATATTTTAGCATTCTCCTACTAAATCACATTCATATTTCCCTTTAGATCTATAATATCATGCATGAACCACCTCATTACTAGAGGTCAAGTTCTCTAATGATTTTATCTGCATTCTCCTTTCCTTTGAGTGAGGCCACAAAATTATTAAATTCCACATTTTTATCCTTTTGATTCTATATTGACTCCCCTTTCTCTAGAAAAACACTCTCCTCCTCTTTTTTCTCTCAGCATCTATCTAGGCCTGATCCTATTCTCTAATCTTCTATCCTTTTTTACTAGGCTCTTCCAAATCCTCACTATCTCTATCTATGACAAAGACTGTTTCATCACCCCTCTTTTCCTTTGTCTCCTATAAGCTCTTGCTCCCGTAATTCACTTATTTTTATTTGTTTTGTTCAAAGGTTTTTGATATACTTCTTAGTCCCTTTTTAATGTTGCCTTGCTCTTTTCCAATAGTTTTCCCTTTCTTGACAATTTCTTTTTCTATATTTTTTTCTTATTTCCTAAAATCTTACTTGGGCTACCTCGATATTTGATCCATAATTTTTAAATCCTCCTTATACCCATCATGCCCTCTTCCATCTTATATTTATAGTTCTAAGATATTTTAGCCATCATTTAATTCATTCCTTTAAAGTATTTGAATGAAAATTACCCCCTCATGTCTCAGAGCAGAATAATTTCCATTCTTGAATTTTAGTATAGATGTCTCCATAGATTTCAGAATAAAGAAAGGAAGTCTAAAGGATATCATGTTCCTAAAATAATTAACAATATAAGCATAGACCATCTCACCACATTATATCTACCCTCTAAATTAATTTACTAAATTAAATGAAAAGCTAATTCAACAAATTGCCTAGGAAGATATCCCTTATCAAATCTATTATACAATTGTACCGACTACTTGTAATCTTCTATAAAAGCATATTTATCTAATTTGAATTATCTTGGAGTGTATTATATCTTAGTCTCCTCAATTACAAGTCCCATCACATGTGAGATAAGTTCCTCTTTGATGTCAAGCATGAAACCATTAATGGTTACAAACCTTTCCTCCCAATACTTTACGAATAAGATAGAGAGAAGTATGTCAAACCCTTGAACTCTTTCCATGAATATTGTAAAACCCCTTACTTTCAATGCATTATAGAATCTTTCATTCTTTCTAACTTCTAGTTAAATTTTAGGTTCAATCCTATTTGGTAGGCCCATTGAATTTCTCTTATCTTCAATCCAGTAACTTATGTCATCTCTAATTTCTTGGACCATCAAAATAGAGTAGAAGCCATGTTTATTGTTTTGGCCATATTCAAGACATTTCTCCTCTTCTAGATGCTTCTATTTAGAACACCAAAAATTAGGAATATAAGGACTAATTACCTAATTCATTTTATACAAATTCATGTCCCATCTAGACATTTAGGAAAGCATCTATATGTATAGTGTTATTGACATAGTTATTTCCTTCATTAGTAACTTTTAAAATCAACTCCCTAGGTAAGTCTTCATGACCAATCCAAGTTTTTAAACCCATATTTTTGACTCCCCTATTTGAAAACTAGTCAACAATCCCATTCCCTTATCTGTAAGTATGTTGGATACACACCTATTGGAAGGAGTTTAAAATGTCTCTAGATTCATCAATTACATGGTTGATATACCAACTTATAGGATTTTTACCATTAAAAAAATTAAAAATGTTAAAAGTATCACCCTCCACCAAGAGATTTTGAGCATTAATTTAATTTACCAATTTGATCCCCCATTGAAAATCTAGAGTTTTAGCCCAATGGTTCATTTTTAGACCAATTCTCCTGCATAAGTGGCAATCAAATTACCCTCAAAATCTTTGATAATAACACTCCCCCTCCCACTACTCCTATATTTCCCTTTGAAGCTCCATCAAAATTAATCTTCATCTACCCATTGGGTGGAGGTTTAAACTTCATTATTTTTGTTATTTTGTCCTTGGGGTCTAGTTTTCCTAAGTCTGAAGTGTCTATTTGCCAATTTTGAGTTGGAATTTGCTCATAGGAAAGCAAATTTTTGGCTTTCTTGATTTGAACTGACCTGGAGTTTTCTTTGATATAAATAAATAATATTTAGGATAAAACCTTGATGTTACACTTATTATCCTTGAATATTTTGTATTTCTTGTTCCCCAAATCCCATATATAATGTGTGATAGATTTAAGTTCCATAATTATTTGAGATGAGAGTTTTTGAAAGGATAGATCTAAGGCATCCATACTTCCATCAATGAACCAGGTTTCACCCATGAAATATTGAATTTTTTCTTGAAAAAACTCCAATATTTTTATGTGAAAGAACAATTGAATAATAAATGAAACATAGTTTCATTTTCCTATTCACACAACACACATCTATTAGTAATATTGCATCCTCATTTCCTGAGATTATCTACTATCAAGATTTTGTTTTGAATAACAACCCATAAGATGGAGCTAATTTTTATAGTAAGAAAATTTTCCCACACCCCTTTCTAGTTAACCTCATCCTCTTGATCCTGAGGGATAAGATTTTATCTTGATTTGATTCTATATTGGCCATCAAAATAATCCTTCTAGACTAGCTTATCTTCACTATCTACCCTTGGGATATGGATAATATATAGTACATTATTTATCTCAACTAACTTCAAATTAAAATTTTTATTTATGATGTCCATAATCAACTCTTTCTAATGTCTATTTCGCTCCATTATTTTCCAATATTCAGTAAAATTATCCCCATATTTATACCTCAAATTTTACTCAGGATGTAAACCAATCTCCTTCTAAATACGTGTCAACTATGTGTTCCATTTATCCTTCCAAAAATATATTCTCCTACCATCTCATAATTACCATTCAGACCCTTAATTTATTAAATCCTTATTAGTAGTTAAAAAATTCCAAATATGAGATCCTCTCACAAACTGATCCTCAGTTAGATATACAATTGGGTGTCTTACTTCAAAATATTTAAAGGAGAGAATCTTACCCCAAAAAAAGTTCTTAGTTATAAATCTCCAATTAAATTTGGAAATTAAATATTTGTTAATTAGTTTTAGATTTCTAATGCCTAGACCACCATAATATTTTTTGTTACAAACTTTACTCTATGCTACCAAGTGAAATTTGTTTTTTCCTCTATCCCTTTGAATCTTGATAAGTTTATTCTCCATTGACTTGGGTAGATAAAACAAGGAAATAATGTAAAGTAGGGGGAAATGTAAGATACTCTTAATCAACAATACCTTCCTAGCCTGAAATAAGAGTTTACCTTTCCATCATGTGAGCCTCTTTTGGAATATTTCTATCAACGGATTCCAAGATGAAACCTAGAGTTGATTACTAATGAGTAGAATTCCTAGGTAAGTGGAAGGAAGTTCTTTAATTTGGCAACTAAACAACACATCTATCCTACCTTGTCTAGTCATTGGACTATTGAAAAAATAAACTGAGCTCTTTTTAAAATTATTATTTTATTTATAAATTTTTTTGTACATAACCATAATTTTTTTTATTGTTATATATTCCTACTTAGAATCTTTATCCATAAAAATAGTGCCATTAATGAATTTATGATGTGTCACGAGATCAATATGTCTAGATGATTTTAAGCTTATTAATTGATCATCTACCAAAGCCTTGGAAATATATCTTTTTAATGATTCTACCATGATGAAAAGGAAAAGTGACAAATGATCTCCTTGTTGAACTCCTTTAGCACTTTTGAAAAATCCTTGTGCTACTCCATTAACAAACACAAAGAACATGCAAGTGGTTATGCATGCTCTAATGATTTTTTTGAACTTATCATTGAAACAAAATTAATTCATCAGTTTATATAGATATCTCTAGTCTAGTCTATCATACACCTTGGCCATATATAATTTAAGAATCATAGCTTCCTTTTTTATTTTTTCCATGGAATGTATGGCTTCATGAACCAAAATAACTCCATATTAGATTTATCTTCCTAGAATGAAACCTCCTTGTTGGGATTGAATAAATTTTCCATACTCAATTGCATCCTTAGGTTAATTAACTTGGTAATGAGTTTGTAGAATGAGTTACATAGGCTAATGGGATGATAGTATACAAAATTAATAGCCCCTTATTTCTTAGGAATGGGAATAATAAAGGTATGATTAAATTCCTTGAGAAACTATTCAGAGTCTAAAAATTCATTTACAACTACAGTAACATCTCCAATAATATCCAAAAACATCTTGAATATGGCAATTAGAATCCCATCGGGACTAGGGGCCTTATCTAGATTCATCCTAGAAATGACAAATTAAAGTGCTGATTAGTGGTTCTAATAGTAAGCATATCATTGTCTTCCTGGTTGATCAATTCTAGGATTACATGAAGGAATTCTTATTTAAACCAAATGTTTTTTTTTAAAGTCATTTTAATACATATTCTTATAGAAAAGAACACTTGTTTTTTTAAAATCTTCCTCATTGGAGGACAAATACCCTTCACTATTAATTATCTCCCTTATGGCATCATGTTTCCTATGTTTAAGTGTAGATAAATGGGAAAAACTAGTGTTCCTATCTCCTTATTTCAACCATATATTCTTGGATTTCAACCTCCATAGAGATTCTTCTCTAGATGCTATAGTATGATACTCACATAATAATTGTTTTTCTCTATTATGAGTCTCTAATTTGTACCCATTTTCCTCAATTTCTTCCTTTATCTTAATAATATTTACTTTGATGACATTTTTTGCATGTGAATGTTGCCAAACACCTGTTTGTTCCAAATTCTTAACTTGAGTTTGACCTTGAAATTTTATACCAAATTAAACATGGTTGAACCTCTATAACTCTTTGTCTACCATTTTGTCATTTTGTCCAAGATTTTTGGCTAAGTGAACCACATGTGATCCATGCAGAATGGGTATTTGGACTCCTTGGCTTGTTGATCATAGATTCTTAATTCCAAAGGGGAATGATTTGACCCAATTTTTGGAAATGATTTGAGTTCAATATCTTTGTATTGAATCCAATCTAAATAAATGAAAACTATATCAAGTCTACACTATATAATATTTTCTCTAAGTCTATGATTAGTCTAAGTAAACTTTGACCCACTAATTTATAAATCCATTAGACCAATGTCATCTATCAAAATATAGAAATCATACATACTATCCATATACATTGTATTATCACATTTTTTATCTCTTAAATGTAGGGTGAGTTGAAATATCCCACCAAAATCCATGGAATATGAGTGTAATTTATTATAAAAGATCTAATATCCTCCCACAAATTTTTGTGTGTTGCCTTTATATTTGGAGCATACACATTTGAAAAAATCCATTGTTTGTTCTCTATAATATCTATAAATAGGATAGTTACATGGTGCTTTGACTTGAGAATGTGTTCCCCTATGAGATACTTGGGATCCTAAAAAGTAATTAGTCCTCTAAAGGCTTCTAAAGTAATAATGAAAATAATTTTTTATTCATCCCAATAAACCTTTTTATGATGCAAAAAATAACTTTCCTCTATCTTAGATTCTTGAATATCCAAAACTTCTACCTTATTATTTTTTCTAAAATCTCTAAAGGCCTTTTGCTTACCTATACTATGCATCCCTCATATGTTTCAGGTCAGGATCAATTATTAAAATTATTAAGATGAAGTACCCCCTTTAAAAGGGATAGTCATTTGATTTCCATCTATTATCTCTTCTTGTGTTAATCTAAAAAAGAGGTCCTTTTTGGATGGTTTACATAATTTAGGTAGGGTCTTTATATCTAGACCTTTTGCACTCCTTCTAGTGACTATTGAAGATGTTACATTTATCTTTGTGCTAATTTTTTTGGGTGATATTTATAATATTTTAGTCATTATTTTCCTTACTCCTTGTTACCAAAGTAACAACTTTATTTTGTGTGGTTTCCTCTAGATCTAATTCTTGTTCATTCCAATCTTTCACATCTATGTCTTACTCCAAGATTTGAAATTTATTTTGAGTCTCTATGTTAATAGCCTTATTATCCTAATTTTTCACCTTGTTAATTTTTTGAATGACTTCATATTTTTCCATATCTCCCTATTTCTTGTCTACTTGATTCTATTTTTCTATTATATCTATATGTTTGGAAGGGTTTTTTGAAGTGTGTTTTATTTCTATTTAATAATTTTTATTCCCTTCTAAACTTGAATTATTTACTTCAATATAATGAGTACTAGGACCAGCTACATTTAAATTTGGAAGAGTGATCTCAGGATCCATCTTTTTAAATGAAACTCCTCCCTTTCTTTTCCATGTTATGTTTAGACCCGAGTAACATACTTTTGTTGAATGAACCATTTTTTGGAATTTTTCACGCATCAAAGTGGATATTTCAAATTATATATTTTATGTATTGACTCTAAAAGGTGTATGTAACACTATGGAGTTCACACAAAATCTAGCATGAACAAGTCTAGTTCATGCCTTGGTTGCTAAATCTAAAGCTGTAAGATAAACAAATGATTTGGCTATGCTAGTAAATATATTCTCCTCCAAAAACTTGATTAGGGGACTTATAAATCTAACCAAAATGGGAATTTAGTTTATGTTTTCATTTTTAGGTTCAAAACCTAGTTCTTATTTCTTGAGAAAAATCCCCAATGTTATGAAGAAGCATGGGCCTCCAACCAGAATAATAGCACTATCCTATGGATTGTTAAATTTGATCATGAAGAAACCATTCATCATTGCTATTATTTACATATGAGCTTTTTTATACCATTTTTACTTTACCTAGGTTTATAAATTATCTATGTTAGGTATCAATCCCATTAACTTTCCCACTAACACTTTTTCCATCCTTGATGAGGCACAATTTATGAGAGATGGAGTGATTTCAACATGTATATTTTTTTCCATCTTTGATAGTTTTAATATATTCGAATGGTTTTATCTCCTTATTGTATATTGAACCAATCAATATATCACACTAAGACATATTACTAGCATTAGATATGAGATAACAGGGTCAGATTTGTTACCTTTCTCCAATGATATTACTTGTGTTAGAGTTTCCACTAACAAGGCATCAAACTTGATATCCCATGTGAGCTCCCTCTCTCCCTCTTTGAGTCAATATTTTAAATATAATTTTCCTACCCATTATCATTGACATTTTCCTACCTTGTGAAATTATCACTCCCTACTGTCATAGCCTTTGTCTTCACCATCACCATATTTTGTTGTAGTAATTTAACCATTGACCAAGTTAACATTAATTTCTTATAAGTTTAGGCCATACTTTTATCAAATTATTCTAATTAAAATTTCTAATTATATGTATATTATCTTCCCTGAATGGATAAATACATAAATTTGATGTCCATTTGGAGTATGTAGGTAACACTCAATTAACAAGGGGTTTCCTTAGGATAACTCGGCCATTCCCAAGTTACCCAATTTTTTCCCTAGGAATTTGATCTTAATTATGTCTTTATCCAAGATAAAAAAATTATTTTTAGTAAATTTTACCATCCAAATAGGATCCACATATAATAATATAATATTTAGATAGAGGTGAACTTATCCATAATTTTTTATATGCAAGGCACTATCAACACAAAAAAATCACACTAGAAGACAACAAAGCACTTTCACCTTGTTGCCAACTATACACTTGTATCATATAGTGATAAATTGTTTTAAATTAACACTATGTTTTTATAATTAGTTTTAAATAGTCATTTTAAGTGAATTAATAACACAAATTTTAATAAATTTGTTTTCAAGGACACCTCTCTAACATTAACCCTAATTTTTATTTTCAGCAATTATATTTTTATAGTAGGTTTTTTTTAATTTATCTTCCTATTCCATATTTCATGTTTAAATTACTTTAGAATTAATTTAATTTCTAATTAATTATAAGTGTAAATATTTTGGTGAACCTAGTCTTAGAATAAAACATTACTTATACTATTTTTTAATTTTGTCATAGGGTTTCAATTTAAATGTAAATTCTTAACACTAAATTAACACAGTCATCAAACTTCGATATTATTCGTATCATAATGATTCAATTTTTTTGATCTTGGAGTAATTTGATGATAAAAACATTTTTATTTTCACCTTAGATAAATATTAACACAAATACTCTTTCTTTCAACTGTGGGGTGAATTTTGTTATCTCATATACATAAAATATTTCACTTTCTATTTACATTTTATTTTTAAAATTGTTTTTTATTATTTAAAAAATTGTATTGTAATAGTTTCAAGACTAATTATCTACTATCATGAATGGATATGTGGTTTTTTGGTTATAAAAATTATGTTTTGAGGGGTTTACCCTGATACTCATAACCATAATATAGAACTAAACATAGACTTTGGCTTTTAATTACATCATAGTTTATCAAAATTGCACATGATCTCCTTGTTTACACCAATAGGAAGCTATATCATCCATATAATTATGTACTAAAATTATAAGTGGTTATCCTTGAGAAGTTACTCTCAACTTACCCTCAATGTTTCTACCTTCATATTTGTCACTCGTAAATATTGGGTTGAGACTTTTGAAAGGATTATTAGGTATATTTAAGAGCGTAAAAATCATTTGAAACATTTTCTATATCACTCCCTTATCCTTTATTTTTTCATGCACCATATTATTAAAATAAAAAATTATTTATTAATTATTCTATTCATCATGGTTTTATCATATATATATTCTTCCATTTATTACATATAATCATGCAATTTATTATAGCATATAATGTTCCTTTTTAAAATGTTATTCATCATGTATTTTCATGGATTCCATACAAATTAATTAGAGAATATCCTTCTCATAATTCATACCTTCCTCTTAGTCTAAATGTTTACTTTACTTCATCTTTCCATCTAGTTTCACCTATTATTTTTATCAAATCCTCAATAACTTGTCAATAACATGGATATGGGATTAAGTATTTATTAAAAAAAAAACTATACTATGGGACAAGGAATAGGTAAGCATGTTCAAGGTACCTTTGTTCTTATTTTACCTTTTTAAATTAAAGGCAAATAAGTGCTTAGTTATATAAAAAAATACACCTCTTATGAAAAAGGTCATGATATGCCATCTCATGAGATCACACCCTTTATTTTCACCACTTGTTGTGCCATAAAATCTAAGTTGCTTCATATAAAAATTAGATGTCAAAGATCTTGTGCTCTACATTTTTTACCTCCTTATACTTTCCCTTAGTCTAACCCTATTACATCCTCCCTAGACCTCGTACTCATCCATAACTTATTTTAAACTCAAGTCCATGTTTTTCAAACTATATGTGGAGAACCTCCCTTAGCTTTTCAACCTCAAACACCTATTGTAAATATTTATCCACCCCGTTCCCCCTTAAATTAAAAATCCATGACAAAATTCCCAATTCAAAGGGTATGATCTCATTGAACAATTGCCTTATACACCATCTACGATTTATATTCTAGTGTTTCTAAAAAGGGGATGTTTTTTTTAAAGATATTATCAATGTTATGCTATGAAATGCTACTATTTTTTTTAGAAACATATCCATATTCATTTATTTATAGTATGAGCAAATTCAAAGATTGATAGCACTATTTATTTTGATAATTAGTATTTACCCTCAAAACACATTATTGAGTAGAATTTTTTGTTATTCATCTAGATTCAAATTGATGGGAATTTGATTAAGAGAGTTTTAAATGATAATGGTTCTATAATAAATCTATGTATTTATGTCTTCATAATTTTTTATAATAATATCAATACTCAAAATATTTAGAGACATATCCACAATTTTGATAATAATTCAACTTCAATATTTTGAATGTTGGTGGGTTTCATCATGAAGTTCATAACCAACAACTACAGGAAGATTTTTTCATACCATGACATCCATAAAAATCAAAGGTTCACCATGGCATTGGCCATATTTCATAGCATTCTATGAATATATATAAATATAGAGTCATACATAAATTATGTGAATATTGGATCATAATTATATTTATACTTAGTAATGTGGATATAACACATCCTATCCTATCTTGTAATATGATTAATATATGCACAAGTAATATTTTTTGAGATATCATATCTAACTACATTTATCATATTAATGGTAATAATATCTAGAATATGGAATATGTAAATGCATCATGTGTGATATATATATTTATTCTTAATAAGATATATTTAATCAAAATAGATAGATACTTTATCTAGAAGTTAACATAGCCTAGAACATCAAACTATGAATTCATGGTTTGACATAATTTTCGTGTCAACATTTATTGTCTACGCCTAGGTTTTATTCAAAACTAATTAATAATAAAATTTACCTATTGGAGTTTTAGAAACTAAATAATAGATATAGAAGATTGGTGTGAGATAAAAAAAAAAAGAAAAAACAATAAAAATAAACAAATAGAACATAAAATATAATTGATTAGGTAGAAGATTAATTATAAATATTAAAGGATAAATATTTACTTGCAACATTTAAATATTTATTATGGCCTTTGATACCAAGGTTAGTGATAGGAACAAAAGGATATAGAATATGAATCATAAAATAAATAAATTAAAAAATAAATAAAAATAAAAATAAAACAAAAAAACCTATAAGAGTTAAATCAATTGTGGACTTTCATGATATAAAAAATAGATGAAACCTAATAACAATCAATAGCATCAAAGGAATTAGGTAAAATTAATGGGAAACAAGCTAAGTTCCAATTTGAAAATAATCCATAAAAAATGGTGAATTACTCAATATGCATCAAATGGAGGGGATACAAGAGTCTAAAACTTGAATGAAAACATTTTTAGTTGGGGCCCATATTGGTTCCATAGTTAGCAATTTTATCCACATAAAAAATCACCAAACACATCATACACCAATAATACAAGATATGCCACCCAATAAGAAAAAAAAGGAATAGAAAAATGGAAAAAATAAACCCAATATAATAATAGTTTCCTCTTGATGTCTCAGATATAGAGGTTGTCAAAGAAACATTGCTAAACATATAGGGTGAATAAATAAAAACCCTATAAAAATCTACTAAAGCATAAAAATAAACCTCTGAGGCATTAGGTGAAGTAAAAATATTGGAGGCATAAAAAAATATGAATAATAATAAAGGAAAAAAGGAAGAAAAATAAAAATAAGAAAATAAAAATTATAAAAAGAATCAACAAATAAAAAGGATAAGGAAGAAGTTACAAGTAAAAAATTTAAGAACCTAAAAATAAAAAGACTAAGTAAGAAGCCACATAGACTAAGGATAAGAAAGAGTTATTGGAGACAAAATTCAAATAATATGTCACATCCAAACAAAAACTAGTCAAGTCATTAGTAGCAAAGAAAATGAAATAATACGAATAAAATGAGAAAAAATAGAAGGAAGGAAAGGAAATATAAGGAAGACAAGGGAAAAAATGAACATGAATAAAAAGAGAAATAAGAAAAGGAAGCTAAATTATTAGAGTGGGCCACAATTAAGGATCTATTGAATAGATTCAAATGCATGAATAAATTACTCATGTGTAGTAATGAAATTAAACATGATCCATAAGAAGTAATTGCTCAACAATCAAAAGATTGTAATATTAGAATTAAAATCATTAGAAATAAAATATTTAAGAAGACAAATTATATAGGTGGAATATAAAAATGTCCTCACTTTCTCATGAATGTGGAATTATCTTTCACAATGAACACCTAAAAAATCTAACTAAATAAGTGTAGGGAAAAAACTAGTAAATCGAATAAAAACCTAAACTAACAGCCTAATTAAGCATAGCTTAGGTGGGTGATAGAATTGGGTCTAGACATAAAGACTTGATGAGGTACCTAGATACATAAAAATTTGACCAAGAGGAGGATTTTATAGCTACTTTAACCCCAAGAAGAGCCCATAAATGAAGATATTTTCTCTTGTTGAATAGTTTAGTGAATATATCAATAAATTTCTCTGTTGTCTATATGTAATGGAGTTAAATGAATTGATCATGAATGAGATACCTAATTAAATGCATGTGAATATATATATGATTGGTCCATTAATGGAGGAATATATTCCTCTAAATCTAGATTGTGTTTTGGTTATCACAAAATGTGAACATTGGTCATCAAAATTGAATGCCAAAATCAATGATTATTAGTTGAAGCCAAATAACCTCAGTGGTATCATTAATAACTCCTCTATATTTTACCTCAATATAAGATATATCAATATCATTATGATTATTGATTGACCAAATAATTGGATCTAAATTGAGGGAGAAACTATAGCTCAAATTACATTTATGATTCAAAATATCACCAACCTAATCTATGTCTGTATAACCATTTAAGTTAGCATCAATGTTTGCTCCATAGATAATCCTAAAAATACAATTACCCTAAATGTACCAGAGAATCTATTTAACTAATCTATAATGAAGCTCACATGGTTTTTGAATAAATTTAGAGACCATACCCACTGCATATGAAATTTTAGGTCTAGTGTGCATAAGGTAAACAAAATTGCCAATGTGTTATCGATACAAGGTATAATCAATCAAAGAAGGTGGACAATCAACCTCAAACATCATAATTGATAGAGAATGTGTCAAAGTAAGATTATAATAAACCATGTTAAACCATGCAAGTAACTCAAGAGTGTACCTATATTATACAATAATGATCTCAAAGTTATATTAACAAATTTCAATCTTGAGGAAGTAATTCAAAAATCACAAGTCAAACATTAAGAACCTATCAGACAAAGATTTTTTCACTATTGTGATGGTGATTGAATAACTCCTTATAATAAATAGGTCATCCATGTAGAGAACCAAAATAAATAGTGAATCATCCTATTGTAAGATGTAAACATTTATATTATAAAGGCATCTGGTTAAACTAATTGAAAGAAGAAAGGAGTCCATATTAGCATTCCAAGCTCAAGGATCTTGTTTAAGGCCATAGATTAGAAATTTGAAATCTAAGGAGGAATATTCAAAAAATCTTTGTGGTTTCTCCATGTATATTTACTCGTTGAGTTCACTATGATGAAAGGCACTCTTCACATCCATCTGATGAACATCCCAGTTGAAATACCCATTGTGTCAAACCTTCATACTCTAGTCATATTTATCCATTTATCATATCTAAAAATCATTTATATGTGTATAAAATTTGTCATAATATATTAGATGTTACCCTAACTATGTTATTCTTTCATATTATATGTTTTAGTATATTTTATGGTCTCCATGGATATGTATTGGAGTGTATCGGATTATCACTATACATCTTAGTTTTCTATTTCAATATATCTCAATTGGATGTATGACTACTTAGTATGATTGTCTTTAGTGGATGTATGTTTTAATTGGATATTTATATTGAATAACATCATGATTTATTTTATGAATTATAGTTGGATATATTAGATTAACCAAATATTATGATTTAGTTTTATGACATATTTATATTGATATTTTTGTGTGTGTGTGTGTGTGTGTGTGTGTGTGTTCATATCATTTAGATATTAATCATTTTATTGGATGTATTTTATGTTTACATTGAGTGTGAAGATTATAAGGGTCCCAAAGGAGGGGTTAAGAGGGATTTAGACATGTTTTAGTGTACCATATGAACACCTTGGACCCTTTCCAAACATTGAAACCTTACACCCTTCATTTTGAAAATTATTAAATTTATTATATTGTGTTTTTTTATTTTATTTTTTATTATTTGAATTGTGATGTTTTAGCCTATATTTTCTTAACCTAACAAACCTAAAATTATTTAACTCTCTATAAGGTTTAAATAAACTTGGTATGAATTTGATTTGACCTATAAACCTAATCCATTTGTGCAATTTAGGATTTGTCCCTTCCACCACCTTTTTAATTGAGTGTTTGATAAGTAAAACATGTCTTACAAGTTATATTTGGGCACATACATATGTCCATTAGGTATGTAGGCTTATAAATGACCTTTGACCAATTTTTTATCATATAAATACCTTATTTTATGGATTATATTTTTATTCCACAAGTAAACCTCTCTTTTTGTACAAAAAAAGTTATGTTATTTATTTGAGTGGAAGAAACTCACGTGAGTGTATAAGGATATTTATGAAGTTTGTAAGATAAATTTATGAAGGGAGGTCACATTCATGGATGATGATGGCCATGTGTCACCCTCTTATTGGTGATTGTTTTGTTTTCTTCTCCATTTTAATGACCTTATTTTGGTCTTTCTAGTTTTATGTATTTTGGATTGTTGGAGAGCTTGGATGCTTCGAGAAAGGATTTTGTAAGATTGAAAAGTAGAGATTTTGGTTTGAGGTGGGTCTTTTGATTAATAATTTTTATGTTTGAATACTCTCTGTTATCCTATTTTATCTTTAATGAATCTCTTTTAAATGAAAATGAACAAATTTTTTGATTGGCTTGAGGCCCTTGTTTTAAAAAACAATCTGGAGTTTTTCTCTCATTTTGTATTATTTCCATGTTTTTTCTTTATTGTTGTCTTATTCCTTTATTTGGTGAATATTGGATTATGAGAGGTATAAGGAGGAATATTATTTATTGATAATCACTCTTTTATTTGGATTTAAAAACCCTTGTGTTCATTAATGAACTTAGGTGACAAAGAAAGAAAGTACCCTCTTTTATTCCCTCTAGTGAAGTCTTGGTGACTTCCTTGTTCATTATTTTTTCATTGTAAATATTTTTTTATTATGTTTTATTAAATTTTGAAACCTATAACCATTACCTTATAAATATTTTTTAATTTTGCATATGAATTGAGGCATGCCTCTTTCCCTTGGGCTTGGGGGAGGCTATGCATGGACCTCATTAAGTGAGGATCCCGTGTGATTATGCTTATTAGATGGGAGGTCAATTACCTTCCTTTGGAAATTTTAGATCTTGTATATTGGATGTAAGACTTTAATTGATATGGGT
>JARHVA010001672.1:3180000-3214417 GCA_037957365.1 Torreya grandis
TATTAATTTTCTCAACATATCCTATAATATTATTACTAAGGCTTTATCTCTTAGGGTCAAGCACATTCTCCCTTTAATTGTTAAGAGTGAGAAAACTAGTTTTATTCATAATAGATCCATTATGGACAATGTCATTGTCATTTGGAAAGGTATGGAATGGGATTGGATTTCTAATCAAAATAATATATTTATCAAGATTGATTTTGAGAAAACCTATGATCATATTGGGTGGACCTTCATTCTATCTATGTTATAGGCCCTTGGTTTTGGCCCTAAAATTGTTTTGACTATTAACATGCTCTTTCAATATGTTGGGGCTTGTATCACTATCAATGACACCCAATCTTATCATTTTGAGCTTCATTGTTGTATCTAACAAGGATCATATTTAGAATCTTATTTATATGTGTTAGCATCAGTAGGATTTAACTACCTCCTAGCTAATTACACTACCAAGGGTTTGGTGAAAGGCATTTCCCTCCCTCAGTCTGATAGGCAACATTTAAATTACCACTTTTTAGATGATTATTTTCTCACTCTTCAACAAGAAAAATATTATTTTAGGAATTCCAAAAGTATGTCTCCATATTTTTTGTTTTAATTTAAGATCATCTATTTAATGGATGAAGACTCAGTGTTACCATCAGTCTCTAGGCCCCAAACCTCTTATTCTAGAGGGATATCAAAGGTAATGGATTATTATATGGTGTAGTTTAAGTTTTTTAGCATCCATTTTAATTTTCAATCCTCTTCCTCTATCTCTTGTCCTCAAATTTCAAATTTGATCTAAAGTCTTGGTAGTTACTCATGTGTATTATTCCTCTTGTTGGGCCCCTTCTAATGCTACTTACATCAAATTAGAAAAGAATTCTACGATATTTTATGTGGGTTAACTCTGAGGTTCATAAGGGTTTCCATAGAGTTTCATGGAACATATGCTACCAATCCAAGGAAGCTATGGGAATAGGTCTCCTAGATATTAATAATTAGGTCCTTTCCCTTTGTGTTAAATGTATTATTATATGTCTTACTAGGGATGAATATTAGGAGATTATTCTATGCCATTGTATCTCTCAAGAACTCTCATGTGGTATAAAGGTTTGACAAGGCTTAAGACTTCACTCTCTACTCATAACCTGAGTGCCTATTAAAATCAAGGGTACCTTTGTGGTTCAAATCTTATGAAAATCTAGGGAAAAGCTTAAGCCTCACCTTAACTGGGTAGGTGAGGATTTTAGGAATAGCCTCTCCATTAAATCATAATCTCTCTAGTGGTCACCTTGCTTAAATTTACAAAATGTTCCCTATACCTTAGTTCCTTTGGTTAAAGGGTTAAGGATTATTAGGAAAGATGTGAATTTTATTAGTGATCTCTTTTGAAATAAGAATAGGGCATGGCTCACTTGGTAGTAACTTCAAAAAAAAATCATTTAAATAATTCAGATGTAGAGGCTATTATAGAAATACAAGATTCCATACCTTATGAATATCTACACAAAATAGGGGTCAAATATCATGTTCCTTGGTGGAAGGATTGGCACTGGACTATGACCACACCCTTCACCTAGTATTCTCCTTAGTTGGGGTATAATTTACTAACCCCTCAACATATTCTAGATGAAATGCTTAACCTCAGATGGAATATCCATTCCAAACATGGGGTTTTAGCTTGAACCTTTAATATTATATGGTCTAATATTATTAAGCCTAAAAAATATCATTTCTTATGTTGTCTCCTTTATCAAGGCTTGCATGTGGGTGACCGGCTCAAGCATCTAGGAGTGTCCAGCCCCATTTACCCAACTTGTTAGCAACTAAATATTATTAAGCACCTATTTTGGTTTTGATCTCATGTAAAATATATGTGGTGTTATATTCATCCCATTTTTGATACCTTTCAACCTAAATTCTTCACATGTAAGATGGCTCTCTTGGGAGACTCATCTCTATTTCTTACAAAATACAATAAATTTTAGTAGATCTATCGAGATGATATTTTATTTCAAAGCTAGAAATCACACTTTCTTTAATCATGAAGAATTGGAACGTAATTTTTTATTATTAATAAAATTATTGTTCTATCTAATGTTACTCCTCATATTCAAATTCAAATAGATAATGTATTCTTAGAACTCAACCGCCTATAGTGTTTGATTGACCACTAGGGAAATGCCCTGTGTATGATTATCTGTGAACCTCTTGAGCCCCCATGACATCATATGCATCCTTAAGGATGAGGGTGTGGGCCATGCCAAAAACATTATAGAACTAGACACATTATTCATTCTCCTTTTTGATCACCACCTCACTATTCCTCTCGTCATTATGGTGGATCAATTTGCTCTTATAGATCTATAGGTGATGGTATGTGCTAGGGATATCCTTCCCCATCTCATGATGGTGACATCAAGGGATGGGGTCCTCCCCCCAAAGTCATATTTCTTTGATTAGCTCTAGTGATCTTCCATGAAATAAATCAAGATAAGACATTAGAGGCTTAGTAAAACATTGATTGGGAGCCCTTACATATGGATGAGGATCCTCCTACCCCGAGAGGATGGGGTTGTAAGCCTTAAGACCCACTATCTCAACCTCATCCCCTGACGTCCATGTTTATTTTGGTTTCTTAATTTCTCTTTTTAGTGTTATTTGTTCCTTGATCTCTTTACTTTACTATCAAACTATTCATCTAATGTTCTTTTTGTGGATGTGGTCAATTTTTGACCACTTTTTAGAATTTTCTTGAGGTGTCTTTACCCTTGACATGATTATGATCATGAGGTGTGAATTTTTCACCCCCTTTTTTGTATTATTAACATTGTACCATATTTAATTGATTAATATAAAGGCACTCTTTTAAAAAAAAGTTTAAAGCTAAGTATTTCCCATTCAAGTTTGAAAAATGTAATAATTAAATAGTTAAATTAAAGAGGAAATGTATTTTTATTTACTTTCACATGTTAGTCCTATTAAGTCAATAGTTTAAAAGGTGATGTAATTCATAGTGATAAATAGTAATCTGTAAATGAATTTCATTAATTTTACTACTTGTGGGTAACTTAAGTAATGCTTTTTTGACTTTCATTTTAAATTATGTACCAATTATTAATTATTATCAATTGACTTGCTTTTTAATTTTATTTTTGGATTTAATTAATTGAATTTATTTAATTAACTTGGATAGGTAAACATTTTATAAGTTGTATTAATTATATCTCCACCTAAACTTTAATAAGGTGTATTTTAATTACATAGTTGAGAATGATAATTATTTACATTCTATTTAAACATTTTGTTGAAACAAGCTTAAATTGTCAAATTTATTAATTAATCAATCATCAAAACCTTGATAGTTGAAATAACATTTTGTAATATATTTATTATTTTTTCAAAGTTATTTAAATAATAATAACTTATAATTAATAAGATAAGAAGGTATTATTTGAATTATTTTGAGATAACATTTATTAATTTTATAGTGAAACACTTTAAGTAACTTGATTTATGATGTCAAATTAATTATTTGGTATCTTAGTAAAA
Organism: Torreya grandis; assembly: GCA_037957365.1. Classification (NCBI taxonomy): domain Eukaryota; kingdom Viridiplantae; phylum Streptophyta; class Pinopsida; order Cupressales; family Taxaceae; genus Torreya; species Torreya grandis. The sequence goes on from JARHVA010001672.1 coordinate 3,183,541, forward strand.
CCTTAATGATAAATAAATATCATTTACACTAATTGACATATAAGATTAGCCTAGTTATTATAAATAACGTAGTCATAGTAGTAAAAAATTGTTAGTATTTTTACGGGTTTATATTAGGAATGAATTTTAGGCATGATAATAGTGATGTGTTGTGGTGATGGTGAGAGATATTCAGATTGAGTTTATTTTGGAAATTGGGGTGAACAAATTGGTATTGTAAATTTTAGGTTCTTAAGAAAACCTCTTTACTACCAAACATGATTTGAACTTGTCTATGAACCCATATATTATAAATTTTGTTTGGTAGACCACCTACATCAAATAAGTTTTCTTCCTTTATGAAGAAAGATTAAATCCCAAATGTTTTTCCTTTACAAGGAACCATAATCATTTTTGATAGTAGTATCTCATTCAAGAGTTCATGATGCCTCATGAAATTATTGTAGATTAGAAGCAAATTAAATGAAATCACGTTTGTCATTCTATAATTGTTAATGGGTTTGTTTGTTATATAATAGATCTCCAACCCATTGACGAACACTTTACAGTGTCTATCTAGCCCAAAGAGAGCTAATTATCAAAGATTTAGGAGGATATTACTCATCCTCTAAAGATATACTAGGAAAAGGAAGAGGGTAATCCTCATCACTACTCTCTTCATCAAAAATAGAAAAATAACATGGATCATCAAGAAGTTGTTCAAGTATATCAAAATCATCCTAAATGTCATCAAATCATAGTGTATCTAAGTAAGATGGATAGGTGTCGAGTGTGGAGTTTGAAGGACCTATTACCCAAAAAATTTCTACCATTAATGAGTATCATTCAAAACATTAATGTAATTAATCTTAAATTTTTTGATAGACATTATGAGGGTCTTGTATTAGTCATTTAATGATCTAGGATGATAGGTAATATGTCTTCCTTACTAGCTTATAAGGTCATTTAGGATGGTCTAGCTAGTACCAAGTCAAGTCACTTTATATTTTCATTAAATGGTAATTATTAATGGTCTTCATTACGTGTTTGAGATTATTTAAGGTAAGTTTTATAAGGTTAAGGTTAATTGTGAAATCAATTTAACGAGGAATGATTCTCAAGGTGAGAAGGTAGTAACCCTTCTAAGACAAACATGGTATAAATTTGAAAATTTTGACCAATGAACAAAGATAGTAAGTTGATCACATTGGTTTTAAATTAATTTGGATATATTAAGGTAGCTTTGATAAGATTAAGGTATTTCACTTAATTTAGTCTTATTATGTATTTCAATTTTGAGATGATACTTGCTAGTAAAAACCAAATATAAAGGATATATCATATAATAGGGGTATTTTAAATTCAAATAACACCCATATTATGACATCATACTTGTCTGTACTCACCCTCTAAATGCTTTATATAATTGATTTCCAATATTGGTATCCCTTTGTAACTATCATCATCATTTTAAAACATAAAAATGAAGATTTATTGAGAGATATATAGGAAAACAATGGTGTGAAATGTTTTGTAACTCCCTTCCATGATTGTACAAGTTATTAGAATAAGAATAGTCACTTGGATCACCATCTCTAGTAGTTCCAAATGTTAAAACAAGTAGAATCTTGAGAAAAAACATGTTTTTGGATGTCTTTTGTAGAGGGTTTATGTTGGTGGGCAAGATAAAAACACTTAAATTGGTACTAATGGTTTTCATAGATATAAATACATGAAAAAATTGGAGATATATAGGAAAATAATGAAAAACCCCACTCCATTTATTTATTGGGTTTCTTGATAGCTCAAAATAGTCAACACATTTTCACTTGGTAGTTTGAGGAAAGAGAAATTGAGAACCCAAGATATTGGACATAGGATGGGACAATATTTCTATTCAAATTTGTGTTATATTTTATTTGGTTAGGATTCTTAACTTTATGAACAATCATTAAGAGGTTGAGGTGCAAAAAAAGGACTCAAACCCCCACAAGGGTCAATTTTCTCTAAATGGAGGGTTCTAAAGTCAATTTAGTGCATGATAATGATTTTTAAAATATTATTTAACACTCAAACATTTTAAAATAATCTCCTTTCAATTTTATTCATGTTCATATTTGGTGCATGATCAAATAGTCTTGATTTGATAGTTTGAGCAAGACAATCAATTTTGTAGGAATTATAAGGTGTTTTGGGTTTATATAATGAATGAATGAGATGTTTATAAATTTATTAAATATAATAAACATACCTTAACCCATTTATTCACCATTATATTCATTATATTTAAAAAAGGGTAGGCAAATATGAATGCATAAGCTGAATTTTTTGAACTAGCAACCATGATGGAGAAATCTTAGGAAATAGAGGAGTGTTATTATCCAAAGACCATTAAAGGAGAATTAAAATATCACATATAATTCAATATCATGCTTATTATTTTTTACAAATGATATTTCATTGCCATTATATATCTAAGAGTACTTTATTAAGGAAAGACAAAGAGAGTTTGTAAACCTACAAGTCTGCAGACCTGTAGGTCATTATTGACACCAAATGGATGTGATGAAGAGTATATATGGTATTAATAATGAATAATATATTTACATATTCACTTATACATAATATCCCAAACATTAAATTAATTTCCCAAGCCAACAATGAGAGAAGGGAGAAGAAGATCTAAGTGCTTTCAAGAAATGTAATGTATAGAGTAGGAAAAATTATGTTTGTATAGTGTATTGACACCCATAACACTTTGGTGTGACTAAAAATAATTATTTTAAGGTTATATTAATTTTTTTAAATCACCATATTATGCTTATGAAATCCCAGTTCTTAGTCTACCTTGTATTCAAAGGTACTATGTGAATAAGGATGATTGTGTGAGCCTGTTGGGAAGAATGTGATGACTTTAAGGTGAGTTTTAAAAAATATTTGAACACATTTTATGTAATAAAATATTTAATTTTTTTAAAAATAAATATCAATATTATCATCATTTTTTAACTGAACTCAAAGAGGACCAAACAAAGGGGAATCAAGATTGTTGACCAAATGGTCACATATAGGCTTGTAGCAAGTAGTAGGATAAACAAAAAACATGTTGATGATGGTTTTTTTAGGGTTTTATAGGATGTATATATGTTACAATAAAATTTTATTTATATTTTTAAGAGGATAAAACATCTCAATAAATCTAAACTAGATAAATAATCCTAATTTGATGACCTACAACCAAAGGCCTAAATGATTACATACAAACTTGTCTATGTGAATGTACACTTTGTGTGTTGGTTATGAGGTCCAAGGTTATTTTAAGATGAAATAAGACATGATATATAATTATTAAAATATTTAAATATGTGTGAATGATATGGAAACAATAAATAAGATGCATTTTGAGTGTTGACAAGTTGACAAACCCAAATGACTGCCTATAACCCTATCAAGGTAAAATGGAACAATCACATATTTATGATGATTTTATAAGATGGTAAAGGGTTTATATAAGTTATAATTATATTTATTATGGTATATAACATTTATAGGATCATAAACATGGTCAAAATCAATTGAAGTAATTTCATCTGAGGGTCTAATACTCAAGAGACCTAAACACAGTCCAGTAGTTTGAAGATAGAAAATGCAATTTTTATATTAAGTATAGTTTTTGGTGGTAAAAATAGGTGTTAAAATTAATTTTATTATATACCATAGGATATTTAACTCCTTTAAATTGAATATTTTTTTAAAACACACTAATTAGGGTCAAAATCACTAATCTGCCTATAAACTCTATGTATAACCAGGTCAAGTTTAGGACCAATTAGAGAGAAATAACCTTTGAGAAAATGTTGAGATATATGAAATAGTTTTTTCCAAACACATTTTAATTAATTATAAATAATAACACTCATTTGGAAGGCTACTTGGCCTTAAATTCTTTTTCAACTTTTACATATAGTCTTGTAATTCTTGAGAGGCTATTGTTCTAAGCTCAAAACTTCATTAAATATTTACATGGGACCCTAAGAATTATGGGAAATATTTATAGGGTTTATAATTTGAGAATATTGGTGTTATTTTTCTCACTAAATCCTATAATTGTATGAATAATGCTTAAGAAGGGAGACCACTCCAAAATCCTAATGTCACCTTGTTTGAAGCTTGAGAAGGCTTTAAACTCTACATAGCTATTACAAGATGAAATGAATGGGACTAAAATATATTAGGAAAAATTAGGGACATCTCTGCACTCAAACCTTATGGCATTGGTAAGTTAGTTTGAGGCCTCATATTTATGAACCATTATTAAGAATGAGAAGAGTCTAAAACCCTTCTAAAACCTTGCAAGAGACCCAATGGATAATATTGGACTTATAAGTGCCTAAATGGATTTATATGACCTTAAAAATATTTGACAAACCTATAAACACATATAAACACCTGAATGATCCATTCAGTGGTAGGTGTGAGGGGAAAAGGGTATGAAAATAAGCATAAAACTATGAGTTTCGATGGTTTTCCATGGAAATTAACCAAGTGAATCATGATGAATCATATTGAAGACCATATATACATTGTGAAGACACTTTAGGATGATTTATAACCCTCATATGAGGCATCAATTGTATTTTTAAATCATTGGATAGATGCAAATAAGTTTTGAAGAAAGAATGAAGAGTTTAAATGCACTTAAAAGAATCTTGTAACATATGAGCATGTGTCAAAAACTTATATAAAACCTAACACACCTAAAATATTAGTATAAAAGGTCTTCAATCATGTGAGGGTGTCAAATAAATGAATTGGTAGCTCAAAAATAGTTATGTGATTAATGAAATGTAACTTGTCACTCCTCTAATCCAATCATGAGGGTAGTTTCAGATGAAGAGTAATGGGTCATTTAAGGAGTTGAAGAGTCCTTTTTATGCCACTTTATATAGTATCATGATAATATAAAGGTGACATATGTTAAAGGAGATATTATATCTACCTAATTTAAAAAATATTATTGATTGTAAATTATTCCTCATGATATGACATTTGTCATATGCAACTCATATGCCCCTTCTCTCTCACACACATTATGTGTGTGTGTGTGTGTGTGTGTGTGTGTGTGTGTGTGTGTGTGTGTGTGTGTTTCCTTGAATGTTTTGTTTTTGATCCATTGGATAAGTATGGTGAATCCATATTCAATTGTAAATGTGTATTATGCCTTTGAATATTGAATAAATTTGTTTCTTACCTTCTAAAATTCCTATAATTATTTTAATTTTGTGATTATTGATGAATGTTATTATTATTTCCTTAATTCTCTCTCATTTGTCCTCTCTTACCTCTTTTTAAATGGATTATCTTCTTATAGGTCACATTGTGAGTTTAAATAACCTTGCATAGTAGAAGTGGATTTCAATAATTAGTTTCTTCATTAGGCCTCTTGATTAGCCCTTCTATTCAACCCATTGTCTATTATCTCCATGGTTAAATAATCATGGTTTAAGGTCCTTGTTGAATAGTTTGATCAAATTCAATCTTAATTCATGTTTTTAGTGAAGTATAGTCAATTGGTGGGTGTTAATTTGATGCATCACCTCCATAATTTAGTTTACTTTCAATTATATCTCCCTTTTACCAATAATAAATATGTCTAGTAGTATTTTTAGGGTGATATCATCAAGGAAAATAGACCTATCCAAAGATCCACCTCATTTATTAGGCCACCTAAAACCTATATGTGTATCCACATTATCACTTAAGTGAGGATGCTTGAACAACCTCTTCAAGGGTGAAAATTTTGATAATAATAGATCTAACATGCCCATTGGGATAAGAGATATAATCTATTGAAGAGTTATTGGTGTTTCTATATAATGTACTAGAATTTGGAGGCATGAACATAAGAACTACTAGAAACTCTGAGCATAATCAACTAGTTTTAGTAGCCCAATTATTCTTTCAAGCAAGTAATCTTTTTATTTTGTCTTTATTATGTGTTTTCATGGCTATGTTTGTAATGGATTTATATTTTAATCAAGTTGGTTAGCCCTATTAGTGTCATGTTGATCCTTACCAAAAACCTAATGAGGCATGTCAGCCCTATTTTGATCTATATAAGCCCTATAATGAACCTAATTACCCTCTAGATAACCTTAGCTATCAATGTGATCAGCCTTGTTATCAAGAGTACTTTTCTAAATCCTTTCCTCATCAACCTTACCAAGATTCTAAACATTCATATCAATCCTATCAATATTATTGTCAATATGAGTTAAGATATAAGGAAGAGTGTATAGCTAGGAAAATTCAAGATAAGAAAGAGCAAGATTCTCAAGATTCTCACAAAGATGTTAAATGATGAAATGGTAATGATAAAAATAGATATAAGTGTATAACTTGTTCAAGTTGTCCCTATTCAGATTATTCAAATGAAAATGGACTCATTATGGTTTACAATGAGTGTGGGTAGAATTTGAGGAGGGAAACTGACATGTCCTAACCAATGAAAATATGGAAATAAGATATTTGAATCAATGCATGGAGGATAGGTTAATAAAATTGGAGAGGTAATAATTTCAATCTCTTAAACCTTAATTACCCTCTACTATCCAAAATCAATATTATTATGTTCCTAACTTTCTCCAAATTGAAATATCCCATCAAAAAAGGCTTGATTCTATGAATATTTCACTCATTGTTACTGAAGCTCAACCGACTCTCCCTCAATAACCTTCTACCATTCTCATCTAAAATAATAAATTTGAGGACAATCCAAGGTAGTTTATGAGCTTCCCAAGACCTTTATACACCCCTAAAATTGCAACACACCATCAAGAAGAAGCTCCTAAATTAAACGTTATAGGTTGGAAGTGAGTGGTAGAGTCATGGGGAAAGAAATATGAAAAATTCCTTGATTTGGAGATGGAAGCTAAATAAGAACTTGTTCATATTTAAGCCCCACCCCTCCATCCTCAAGAACATAAAACCTTCCCATCATGTAAGTATATCCAAAAAGGTATTAAATATAACAAATAATTCTTTATTCAAAGGTCAAATGACTTAAAACTTTCCCATCATGGTGGTCAATTCAATAGAGTATTCAAATGAAGAAGGAAGTTCTTGTTGAGAAGGTTAAAGACCAAATCATATCAAGGTTTGAGGGACTAGTTGGTGAATCAAAGGATAACAATGATAAGGCCATGTATCTTAAAAATTCAAAGCTTGTTTATGAGTTTGAGTATCCTATCCTTAAATAAGAACATGTTTTATGGGAAAAATGAGAAAATGTAAGTTATAGTTATAATTGAGCCTCAAGAAAGCTATAAAGAAGACACTTCAAGTGAACATGAATAAGAAATCTTCATTGGCACTCTCCTTGGTGAAGAAAGGAGAAAATAAATCTTTCAAGATGAAGTGAGTAGTGATATTCATCATGTGGCAATAGAATTTGAAGGAAAGAATACTCAAAGTTGAACAAATCTTAATTAAGATAATTTCAGTAGTTTCCCAACCAGCTAGTCATCTCAATGAGACCATGAATGATCAAGAACAATAATTCTTAGAGGCTATTAATAAATTTTATCAACTAGATATAATAGAGATGATTTTGGATACCTTTAAAGACATATCAAGTGATGAAGAAGAGGAAGATCAAGTTGTAGCTAATCATGAGATAAATCTTCATGAAGACACCTAGTCATTAGCCCTATTGAGCCTCATAAAGACAATGAAAATTTGAAATAGTTATAATGGATTCTAGTGAACAATAGATAGAGATTGAATATATTGGTAGGAAAATTTAAGAACAAGTTCCAATAGACATTGAAGGAGATTATATTATTCAATAAAAACAAGAATATTTTGCTATATTTGATGAATTTGAAGATCAAGACATGCCTACAGATATTAGTGGGCAGATTGGGAATGCTAATGAGGTTGCAAGCCTTGAATAATTTTTTCTCCATAAAAATGGACAATTATAATATATAAATGAAGAGTGGAATAAATATTTTGAACTCCTTCAACATTTTGGAAACATTTTCAATCCTATATCTCCTTGTGAAGGTAATGAGAGGATGGTTATCAATATTAAATAGCATGATCAAGGGGATACAAATTAAGGTATGTCTCAAAAATATCTTGATGAATATAGAAACAAGTTTGTGGATCTCTTTGAATAACTTGAGTAGTTTGTAGCTAAAGGTAATAAGAATGACATAATTTAAGATGTTATAGAGGACCAAGATTAAATTTCCAAGGAACCATTAGAATATGAGTGGTTGATGCTCTAATAAATCAAAGTCTGATCAACTTGGAAAGAATTACCAAGGGTGTAAGACAAAGACAATGGTGATCAAGAAAGAATATATCAAATCAATAAAAAGACATCACCAATAGTTTGTATATCATTCTTGTTTATCACATGAAGGTGAATTAAGGATTTTTCCTTTTGATCTAGGAGGATAAATTTTTAAAATTTAATTGTGCATAGTAGTTTCTTGTCATGTCTTTCCTCTAAGTGAATTTTAGCACAATTTTTATGTTTTTGTTTTATTGTGTCTATCTTGATTTAGTGTGTTTCATTTTTTATTTTGTTTGTGAAAGCAATCAAATGTTTTAATTTTTTTCAAGATTTTTGTAGCTAAGTTCAAGGTCCAATCAGGTTTGAGGTTGAGTGAGAAGTGAATCCATATCCCAATGGCTAGACTAGGCAACCAGCCTAAGGTGCATAATAGGCATGCAATCCCAAGAGGTCACCAAATATGTTAGCCAAAATTTAGCTACCATGAATGAGTATCATTGAAAAGTTTGATGTACTTAATCTTAACTTTGTTGATAACCATTATGATGGTCTTGTATTAGTCATTTAATGATATATGATGATAGTTAGTGTGTCTTCCTTGGCATATTATAAGGTCATTTAGGATGGTCTAGTTTGGAGCTAAGTCAAGTCCCATTTTATTGTCATTAAAAGGTAATTTTTAATGGTCTTCATTATGTGTTTAACATTTTTTAAGGTAAGTTTGATAAGTTTAAGGTTAAGTATGAAATCAAGTCAAGGAGGAATGATGTTCAAGGAGACAAAGTGGTGACCCTTACAAGACAACCATGGTCTAAATCTGATTAAATTGACCAAGCAACAAAGATAATAAGTTGATCATTTGTTTTCAAGAAAATTGGAGAGATTAAGGTAGTTTTGATAAGATTAAGGTATTTGACTTACTTTAGTCTTATTGTATATTTCAATAGTGAGAAGATACTTGATAGTAAAAATTAAATATGAAGGTTATATCATGTAATAAGGGTATTTTAGAGTTAGAAAACACCCATATTATGACATCATACTTATATTTGTCTGTACTCACTTTCTAAATGCTTTATATAGTTGATTTCCAATGTTGGAGTCCCTTTGTAACTGTCATTCATCATTTTACAACATACAAATGAGGGGTTATTAAGAGAGATACATGAAAAAAAGTGTGTGAAACATTTTTTTTAATCTATTCCATAATTTTACATATTAGGATAAGATGAAGAGTAGCGTTTTTCACCATATCCAATAGTTTTAAAGGTCAAAATAGGCATAATATTTAGAAAAACATGATTTTAGAGGTCTTTTAAAGAGGGATTCTATGAATGAGAAAGGTAAAACTCTTCCATGTGTCCCCATGGTCTTATTAGATCCAAATCCATTAAAAAAGTGGATTTATAGAGGTAAAAATGCAAAATATCACTCCATTTATACATTAGGTTTCTTGGCATCTCTAGACAGTTAAATAATTTTTTCTTGGCATTTTATGGAGAGAGAAAACTAGATCCCAAGCTCTTGGCCATAAGAGGGTAACCTAATGACCTTCCACTTTTTCTAATTTTTTCTATTTTTAGGATTATTAAATTTATGAAAAAAAATTAAGAGGTTAAAATGTAGAAAAGGACTCAAAACCCCACTAGGGTCCCTCCAAATCTATGGATGTCAAATTATAAAATTGTGTCCCACTAGCCAACCAAAAAAACTTTACAAAAAAATTAAAAAAATAAATCCTAAAAAATACTCAATGATATTTAATAAAATTATAAAAATATATATGCACTTCATATTTTTATATATAATCTAAAACATATTTGTTTATTAATTTCACTAAACCAAACTCAAGATATTTTGAGGAGAAGATTAAAGTGTATGTGGCCTCTTTATGCCAAAAAGTGGGACAAACTATTATGCTTTGAACTAGGGTTATAAACTTGATTTAATGAATGAGAATGATTTTGGAAAGATAATTTAACACTCTTTGACCTATATAACACTATTACCTTTCAAGTTTCCTCATGTACATGTTTGGTGAAGGGTCAAATAGTCTTGATTTAATAGTTTGAGTAAGACAGTCAAATATGTAAGAACTGTGAGGATTTTTGGTGTATAGAATGAGTGAATAAGATGATTATAAGTTTATTAAATCTAATAAATATCCATTATACCCATTTATGCACCATTTTATTCATGATATTAAAACATGGGTAGGCAAATATGCATGCATAAATTGAATTATTTAAACTAGCATTTACGATGGAGAAATCTCACTGAACAAAAGAGTGTTTTATTATCCAAAGACCATTTAAGGAGAATTACCATCCCACATAAAATTTAATATCATGATAAATATCTTTTAAAAATTACAATCCATTGTATTTAGATATCCAAGAGTCATTTTTTAATCAAAGGCAATGAGATTTTTTTAACCTATAGGTTTGGAGAATTGTAGGTTTATATTGACACCAAATGGATGTGATTAAGAGTGTATATGGTATGAATATTTAATAACATATTTAAATATTTCATTATAAAAAATATCTAATACATAAAATAAAACTATCCAAGCCAACAATGAGAGAAGGGAGAAGAAGATCCAAGTGCATTCAAGTAATGTAATGTATAAAGCACGCAAAATTATGTTTATATAGGAGATTGACACTGATAAAAAAATTTGGTCATAAAAATAAATATATTAAGTTTATATTAAGGTTATTAAATAACCTTATTATACCTAGGAGATCCTAGTTCTCAGTTTACCTTGCATTCAAAGGCATTGTGTGAAGAAGGATGACTATGTGAGCCTAAAGGGAAGGTTGTGATGACCTCAAAGTGAATGTTTAAAGAGATTGGAACAAATTTTATTAAATAAAATCACTAATTTTTTTTTTATTAATATTTGTATTATCATCATTGGTTAACTCAACTCAGAGGATAAAATAAAGAGGAATCAATATTTTTGACCAAATGGCCACCTACAGGCCTGTAACAGGCAGTAGGATTAAAAAAACATGTTGATAATGGTTGTTTGAGTGTTTGAGAGGATGCATGGAAGTAAAAATTAAATTTTATTCAGATTTAAAAGATGATAATAAATCTATATAAAGATAAACTAGAGTAAGAAACCTAATTTGATGACCTACAACCAAAAGACCTAAATGACTACATACAAACTTGCCTATGTGAATGTAAACTTTATGTGTTGGTTATGAGGTAAAAGGATATTTTGAGATCATATAAGACATGAGAGATAATTATTAAAATATTTACACATGTTTTAATTATATGGAAATAAAAAATAAGAGGTTTTTTGAGTGTTGACAAGTTGACAAACCCAAATGACTGCCTATAAGTTTGTTAAAGTAAATTGAGGAAGAAAATATTTATGATGGTTCTATAAGATGATAAATGGATTAAAAAGGTCAAAATGAGAGTTATTAGGTTATATAAAATTTATATGATCATCAACATGGTCAATTTTTTTTGAATAAACTCATTCTCAAGGTCTAATACTCAAGAGACCTAAACACAAACCAATAGGCCTAATGGAGACTTTCAAGTCTGTCTCCAACAATTTGAAGATACCACGTGAAATTTTGTATTACGTATGGTTTTTTTGTGGTTATTAAAGGTTTTAAAATTAAGTTTAGTATCTCCCATATAATATTGAACTCATTTCAAGTCAAGAATATTCCAAAACACAATAATTAGGTTCAAAATCACTAATCTACCCACAAACCCTATGTATAAGCAAGTCAAGTTCAGGACCAATTGGAGAGAAATAACATTTCTAAATTTTTTGAGATATTTTTAATAAGTTTTTATAGACCCATTTTAGTCAATTATAACTTATAACACTCATTTAGAAGGTTTCTATGCCTAAAACACTTTTTTAATCCTTACACATAATCTTATGATGCCCAAGAGGCTATTGTTCTAAGATCAAATATTCATTGAATATTTGCATGGGATCCTAAAAAGTATGGAAAATATGGAGAGGGTTCATAACATGAGAATATTGGTGTTAATTTTTTCACTAAAACATAAATATTTATGAACAATGCTTAATAAGTGAGACCACTCCAAAACCTTCATGTCATATTATTTAGAACTCGAGAAGGATTGAAACTATGCGTAGATCTTCCAAGAGGAAATGAATGGGACAAAAATATCTTAGGTAAATTTAGGGACATATATGCACTCAAACCATGTGTAATTTTTTATGGAATTAAAGGCCTCATCTTTATGAACCATTATTAATAATGAGAAGAGCCTAAAACTCTTCTATAACCTTGGAAGAGTTTTGATGGATAATATTGGCCTTCCAAGTGTTTTAAATGGATTTATATGGAATAAAAACTATTTAAACAACATCTACACATATGTATATACCTAAATGAGCCATTTGGTGGCACATGAGAGGGTCAAAATGTATTAAAATAGGCCTAAAACTATGATTTTTAGTTAGTTTCCATGAAGATTGACCAAGTGAATCATGATGAATAATATTGAATAGCATATATACCTTGGACATACATTTTAGGATGATTTTTAACCCTCATATGAGTCATCAAGTGGATTTCTAACTATTTGGATAGAAGCAAAGGAGTGTTGAAAAAATAATTAAGAGTTCCAAGACACCTAAAAGAATCTTGTGACATTTGACCAGTGTCAAGAACTCCTGGAAAACCTTACACAACTACAATATCAATATAGAAGGTCATCAAACATGTGAAGGGTGTAAAATTGATCAATTTTTAGCTAAAGAATGGTTATGTGATCAATAAAATGCAAATTTTCACTCCTCAAATCCACTCACGAGGGTAGATTAAAATGAAGAGTGATGGATCATTCATGGAGTTGAAGAGTCCTTTCTATGCCACTATATAGAAGATCAAGATCACATCAAGGTGACACATATTTAAGTAGTTATTATATACACCTACGTATAAACATTCTTGATTGAAAATTATTCCTCATTATATGAAATTTTTCATATGCAACTCATATGTCTCTTCTCTCTCTTTCTCTCCTTCATTTTTCCTATCTATGCTACCTTGAATGGCTTGTTATAGATCTTTTGGCTAAGTATGGTGAATCCTTACTCAACTAAACACTTGTACTATGCTTTTGAATTTTGAATAGATTTGTTTCTTACCTTATCAAATGCCAAAAATCAATGTACTTTTGTGATTATTGATAAATTATAGTATTAGTTCATTCACTCTCTCTCATTTGTCCTGCCCTACCTCTTTGAAAATGGATTATATTCTTACAAATCACATGGTTAGTTTGAATAACATTGCATATTTTATAAGTGGATTTCAATCAATAGTGTCTTCTTTAGGTCTCTTGATTATCCCTTTTATTCAACCCATTATCTATTACCTCCATGTTGAAATATTCATTCTTGAATGTTTTTGTTGAGTAGTTTGATCAGGTTCATGCCCAATTCATGTTCTTAGAGAAGTATAGTCAAGTGAAGGGTGTTAATTTTGTGCATAACCCCCTATTTTAGTTTAATTTCAGTTCTCTTTCCCTTATCCCAATAAGCATAGGTCTACTAGTAGATTTAGGTTGATAACATCAATAGAGCTAGTCCTATCTAGAGATTCACCTCACTAATTAGGCCACTCATAGCCTAGAGGTGTATACATGTTATCTATTAGGAATATAGAACACAAAGAAATATTAATGAATTAAAGATGGAAATAAAATTAAAAAAGCACAACATAATAAAGACATAGATTTAATGTGGTTCACCCAATATGGGCTACATCCACACAAAAATAGTTATTCCTTATTATTCAGTACAACAAATGAAGGGAAAAACATTCAATACATCCACTACAATATCCTCTTCACTCACACATAGTTTTCCACCATGATTATAATTCCCTCATATCAAAGGAGGGTTAATATTATGGAAAAATGCATAAACATAATTTCTACCATTTTATCTGTGACCTAATAGTGAATGGTCCAAATTTACTATGAAATTATAATAATTTACAATGCATTCCCCCCAAAGTGACCCTAGTGGGGGGAATTACTCCCCCCCACACCCCCTATCAAGAACTTGGAATTATAATAAATAAAGCTCCACCATTAAACACAATCACTTAAGTATGGATGGTTGAAAAACCTCTTCAAGGGTGAAAATTTTGATGATAACAAGAACCTCTTGAAAATGAACACTCCTTTCATTGAACAACTCATGAGAAGTGGTATGGAGAATCTTGTGTCCCTTAACACCCTCATGATAACCAACAAAGATGAAAGGTTAAATTTGAGGTTCCAATGCCTTACATTTCTTCTTAATAATGTGGGGCATAACATGAGATAAAAATACTCATAAGTGCTTCATTTTGGGTTTCTAACTGGTCCATGCATCAAAATGAGTGACTCTCTTAAATGTTTTATGAGAAACCCAGTTTTGGATATAAAAATCATAGTTGATGGCCTTGGCCCAATATTAAGTTGTAAGAGGCTTGGAGTGTAGCATACAGTTGTCCATTTCCTTCAAGGACATATTATTTCACTCTATAACACCATTTTTCTAAGGACTATATGGAATTATATATTGCATTTTAATCCCATCTGATCTATATAATTACTCAAAATGGTTACTAACATACTCACCACCATTACCAATGAACAAAATCTTGATGGATTTATGGGATTATTTCTTGACAAGAACCTTTAATTATTAAAAATAATCAAATACCTCACATTTATGCTTAAGTAATTACACCCAAGTATACCTCAAATAGTCATCAATAAAAGTAAGCATGCATTTTTTCCTATTGAATGAAAGTTTTGGAAATGGGAAAATAATGTCACTATGGACAATATCCAATATTTTTTTATCCCTCCATGAGTTTCCCTTTCCATAATTATTCTCAATATTCTTACCAAAAATGTAACCTTGGTAAACTCTATCAAAAAATTTGACTCATGGTAACCCTAAAACCATGTCATGATGGTTAATTTACTCTAGGTAGTAATAGTTGATATGGTCAAAAATCTTATGCCATAATTTAATCACCCCATCTAAATGAGTGAAAGATATAGTAGAGGGTTGATTAGGTGCAAAATGTAATAAAGAATAAAATCATGACTAGTGATTTACTTGCCCAAGGGAAATAATGAAGTCACTATTTGCTTCCCTTATAACTATAGAATTTGGTGTGAACTCAACTTTATTTCCTGAAGTGATGTGAGTGATCCAATAAATATATAAGAGATTGGTGGATAAATAGGTAACATAAAACATCATGAAATATCCCATAATTCACTTGAAAATATCCACTCCCACTATCTTCAAGATAAGTATCATCACCGAATAAGATGAAAGGCATATAATAAGTCTCTAAGGATGATAACATGTCCTACAATGAATCCATGTGGTGTGATGCACCTAAATCAATAACTTATATGGAAGGCTAAGCCATAAATACAACTAGTTATTTTTCCTTATTACTACCTTTAGCCTTAGAATACTCTTGTGTTGATGTATTTTGATTGGAAGAATCAAGGACACTAATATTGTGTTTCTTGAGCATTTTTATTAGTTATTCAATCTACTTCTTCATGAATTTAGCTTCATCATGTCCATATTTAATTCATAACCACATGTAAGTCATTTTTTCTTAGATTTCCCATCTAAAGAGGACTCTTTTAATGATTCAGACTTAGCACCATATTACTGACACTTTATTTGATTTGGGTCCTTATTTTATTTCTTCTATTTTCTACTATAAACCTTATATTTTTAATGACTAACAATTAATGTATGCAACTTGAAGGACTTTAGTGTACCCATTTGAATGAGTGTATCTTTCTCTTGAGTCAAGTAAGCATCAATGTCATCCAAGTATTTCATGGTCTATGTAGCTCCAATGTCACACTTTGTGTCATGGAAGGTATAAATAAAGATAAAATATTTGGATGTCAATTTTGAAATGATGGAAATAATAAAATGACCATCTTTTCTATCAATGCCTTGTATCATATAAAAAATTCCTAGGCTCGAAATGATATTCAGATCTTTTAAACTTTATGAATAAGTCTTGAATCATATAAAAAATTTATAGGCTTGAAATGATGAGCTCATTATCCAACTCATGACCTCTAATGATGTCTTAATTTCTAAGAAGTTTTTCCAATAAGGTCCACACTTGATTTGGAGTTGTTTTATATTTGATAAGAAAGAATAAGTTAGTAGACATAGACATGTATAAACTATAGGATTTATCAATTTTATTTTACCACTTCACCTTCTCTAATTCAAGTTTTGGTTTTGTTTATATACTCATCATGACTAGGTGTAAGCCTTTGATCCTAAATAGGATATGCAATTTGAAAATCCACTCATGATTGTTGAATGGTATAAGAATTGAAACTAAAATTAGATTCATGATTCAAAAATGAAGTATGTGTTGAAACATGATGATATGAAAACCTTATGATTCTATAGATTTTCAATTTTACAAGTTAATAGAGCATTACCAATGCATAAAACTCAAAAAACCTAACACTTTAAAAAATGGAGTTGTCAACTAAATTTTATGGAAGTTTGAAAGTTTCTTGCTCGTAAAAAATAATGATCTCCACTTTGCTTAAATTTTAAAATTTTTGGGTAGAAATTTTTTTGAATGAAATTTTTTTGTAATAAACTTCCCCCCCCCCATGCCCAAAAACATTATGCCCCCTTGGATAAAAATTTCACAAATTTTGGGTTGGAAGTGACCAAGGGCTTAATTCCCATATCACTAAGGGCTAAGAGTTGATATTACTGATGCTAAGATGTGGACTATGTTTAATGCCATAAATTTTTATGAGAAATGTATCCAGTGTTTTCAGACATTGGGATTATAGAATCAGAGTTAAGTGGAGTCATGGTAGGTGTTGGTGATGTCTATAGTTCTTACAGTGTCGAGAATGCTAGAGTTTCCCATAGTGCCTCTTGAAAATCTACCAAAGGCCCACAAATTATCTCTAAAAACTTAGAAAAATGTATAAATTATTTTACCTTGAAGACTATAGACTATACAAATTTATATGAAATCATTGAAAAATACTTAAAACCCTCCAAAAATGGCAAAAATTGACTGTCACAAAACTAGATCATGTTAACAGTCAATCCTAGGGTTTTCACACCTTTTGAATCTGATGGCATAGGTTATTTTACATGAAAAACTACCAAATGAAATATGTCTTGTAGAATACACCTTTCTCTTATTTTTTTAAATCTAGATCAATAGAAGACCTTAAAAGAAGAAAAAAATATAGGAAAGGGTGAATATAAAATATACGAGGTCAAGAATGAAAGATATGTGATAAGGAAGATAAAAATCAAAATTTAACAATAAGAATAATGTCATTCATCTACCAGAAAAGATCTAATAACATGTTAGAGTCAGCCACAATCAATTATCTACTAGATAGATCTAAATACATGAAGAAATTTTATGTGTAGTAGTGAAATCAAGCATGAGCTAGAAGAAGTAATTAGTTAATAATTGAGAGATTGTAATATTAGCATTAACATCATTTATAATAAAATTATTTGGAAGATACATTATATAGGTGGAAGATAAACATGTCCTCACTTCCTCATGAATGTGGGACTATCTTTCACAATGACATAAAATGACACCTAATCAAGATAACTAAATATATTTAGGGAAAAACCATTAAATGGAACAAAAACCTACATTAACAAGAATAATTAGAAAAGAAAAAAAGGTAAAAGATACCACCCTCAAAGTAGAAGATATTAAAAAAAGTGACATAAGAAGCTACCCATAATGTTGAGGAGGATAAAAATAAGAGGGTAAATGAATATGCCATTAAATAGGTAGAAATAACAATGATAAAAGTAGTGGAATAATCAAATAGAAACACAATCATTCAAACCCCACCATCACCCACTCACCAACACCCAATTTCTCCTCCAAAATCCATTTACTCTAAAAATTACCATCATTTCATCTACACTAAACCTTCCACCCAAAGATTACATCACCCAAATCAAATCCATTTTGGTTCAACACAAGGAAATAAATATCATCCATCTTGCACTTGTTACTTGATGTGACACCATAGGGAACAAATATATATTTGAATTATTTAAATCCTAGTTAAAATTAGATACTGTTGAATATTTTTCAAGAAATCACTTATTATGATTACATTAAGTTATGTACTATCATGAAATAAACACTAAAATATGTCATCCAATAGAGAATTAAGATCAAACCTCATTTTGAAGTAGATCCAAAACTACCTATAGACCAACAATTCAAATAAACATTGAATAATTTTATCAAGCACTAAAAGGTACCTAAGGAAGAAAAATAAAACATCCATGAGCATGTAATACATGAGATAAAAACACAATATAATACCAAGCCCTTCATGGATAAAATTCAACACCATAAATGGTATAAATTCACATTGATTATCTACATAAATCAATATTATATGGCACCACATACTTTTATTTCACACTTGGGTAGTTTGAAACAACTTTGGATGAAAATAAATCATTAAAAAACCTAAGGAAGATTTAAACCAAGCCACAATTAATAATTATATCTACAAAGACACAATAGGCACTAAAAGATAATAAATCTTTGATTTAGGTGATGTTTTTAGAAAAATAACAATAGTGAGTACATAATAATATATCTTGAGGAGTTTGATGACCTCCTAAATAAATTTGTGGGAAATATAGAAAATTTTAAAAATAAGATCAATTTATCTTTCAAAAATATTTCCAATCATCCCACTCCTGATCACATCAAAAAATTGGTTTTAGAGAATATCAAATGAAAATGAAAATGCCAACAAGCCACAAATTATCTCACTGAGTGGAAAACATTTGAGATGAATATATTGAATAAAAACCAAAAAAAAATTAAACCAATCCCAAGTACTTAAATAGTTTTATAGGTTTATTCATTTGTATTGTCTTAATGATGAGATAAAGGATTAAGTCTAGGGATGATGTTGGAAATTTTATTCATACAGTTCATAACAAAAAACTATGAGAGGAGTTGGTCATACCATGACATCCATCAAACACATAGGTATACCACACCATAATTCATGGAATTATAAGACAATACATAGAAAAAATAATTCATACAAAAATGAGATGATTATTAGATCATAACATTATATTTAGACTTAGTAACTTGGATGTAACTCATCTTATCACATATTATAATATGAATAATATATACATGAGTAGTATGTTATGAGATATTATGTAAATGTGTTTATCATATTAATGAGTACCACATCTAGAATCTAGAATATTTATATGTGTCATGTGTGTTTAGTTGTGGGATATATACCTATGGAGAGGAAGAAGGAAGCTACAGCTAGATAGATCTAGTATGAACCCCTATATAGAGTTAGGGGTGATAGATCAAGGAGAATAACTCACTATATAACTAAATAGGTTACCCCAGATAGATAAGATAATATAGATATAATAGGGGTATATGCTCAAGAAAAGATAATATTCACTACACTCAAGATACGATTACATTCACTAAACTCAAGATAAGATAAGATATATAGGGAAGCACACTATATACACATAATAGTCTCAAAATTTTATCGATTACTAACACTTTGTATCTTGAAGGAACTCATCGAGTATCAATCTCTCTGAATGCATGCCCTAAAGGGTACACTGGGAAAGGGGTGGGTAGACCATTGGTGTTTCATAGGATTGTTGTCCCTTTTTCCACTTGTTATCTACATACTTGTCTCATAAAACCATTAACCCTAAGCTTGTTCTTCTCTATTATACCCATTCTAATAATTTACTACCTTGCCTCATCTTATTCATCACATAAATCCCTTTTTGTCAGTCAGCTATATTGGGTTGACTGGGTCAACCCTATTTATTTTTGAGGTATTTTTCACTTAGGAACTAGTTGACCTTTGGCTAGCCTAACTCATGACCTAGTGAATTATTATCTAAAAATGTGCTAGGTCGACTGTGTCCATCCTATTGGCTAAGATTATTTGAAGGGTTTAGGGTCAATTCCACCTATAAATATAAGTTAATATATATCATTTATCATATAGAATCAAAATAAAGAATAAGAGTGAATGAAAATTTGTTTGTTGACCATTTGGTTATTGAATGATTTTGTTAGACTAAAGGCTTTATAACCCTCCTTATCATTGTGTATTTTGATAAATGATCCCCTAATTAGGTCTAATAGATCCCCATATTGGTCATGCTCCTTCTTAACAAATGTATTCCCAATCAAAAGTGTAGGTATGCTCTATCTTCTCCAAGTTAGGATTGATTTATAGACATGATGAATTTATGATTACATAAATTCTAGTGAACCTAACGTGAACTAACCCTTTTAAGATTTTGTTCACTTATTTTTCATTATTTTTATCATATATTTGCAATACTAAGTTGACTACATCAAAATAATTCTAACTTTTGTGTGCAGGTTTAACACATAGTCACATCCAAATGACTCCATTCTTTCTATGTAGGTTTTTTTTAGGTAGAGGATATTGAATCAACCCAATCAACCTAGTATAGTTTTTTAGACTTTGAAACATTATATTCAAACTACTAGGCTGACCCAGTTGACCCTATACATTTTTAGGCATCTAGTTCAGACTACTAGGTCAACCTAGTCAACCCTATACATTTTAGGCACTTAACAACAGGCTTCTACAAAGCTTGGTCAACCCAGTTGACCCTGTTAGTAGGATTTTTAAGAATTTAGAAAGGTTATTTGATAATAATCTCACTTATTTGCTTATTTAAACCCACCAATGTTCTTTTATATATTTTCTCTCTTTCTTTATAGTATTTATTTTCATCATTTGTAGTCTTTAAAACTGCCCTTGTACAGTCAATACAATCAATTAGATGGAATCTATCAACCTAGTTATATATTTTATGTGTTTTATAAATAAATATGTCAACTCTATTGACCTTGTTCATTTTTAAAACTTTTTTCCATAGTATAAATGTGACACTGTAGACCCTATTATGTATTATATGCATACACTATTGATTGCATTAACACTGTACTATGTCTTAAAGTTGGAATTAACCCTTATATGCTAGTATTTAGCTCAAAATTTCATTTATTAATTCTTACATGCTTGTAATAGTTCACATAGTATAACTAGGTGGTTTTAAATATAACATTTATTTTCACTATTTTCTATCTTATACACACATGATAAAATCACAAAATCTTAACAAATATCTTAACAATTGTCTACCTAAGGCCAACTTAGCTGGATTTCATCACCAAGGGGGAAGCTAAATTGGTTTTATATCCAAGTATAAACATGTGGTTAATGGTATATTATGGCTAAGCACCCAACACCCTTATCATTGTGGTATGTGAAGTGAGGGAGTAAGCCCCATTACCAAGCCTATACTATTATTGATATAGATCTTTTTCAAGCCAAACATATTAAAACTATCTTTATATTTATTTTTAGTTCCTTGCTTACAACCAACATCTTATCACATTAAAAATTATATTCTAATAATTTAATAGCATTTAGGTTTACCATCTAGTTAGATTTTACTTTCTAAGTGGATTGCTTGCTCTTTGCTCAATTATGTGTTGTATTGCAAAAATTTGCATTAGCCAGCATTGGTACAAGGTTTTGTGTTATGTGACTCAATTGGATCAACCTAATTTATCCAATTAATTATGTGTTTCCCTTTAGTTCATGATTTTCTAAATACTTGCAAATTTTTTTATCTTAGTGTAGAGTAATTTCAATCGACACAGTCTCTTATAGGCTATCTAATTTTCTCTATCTACTATGCTAGGTTGACCCAGTCAACCTTGTACACTTTTTTATCATATGTTTGTTGTTATAAGTCAACCCACTCGAACCTATATATTTTTTAGGCCCTATTTTCTATGTTAGGTTGACCCAATCAACTCTATACTCTTATATGTCACTTCCTATCTCTTTGTGTCTTTTTCCACCCTTTTCTTGTGTAGTTATCTATTCTTATCTCATAATGATGACATATTTGTAGCCTTACCTTATTAAATAACATTAAATAATCAAGGATTTATAATATAATCTCACTTATTTCATTACTTTAGATGAAACTATTCACTTTCTTCCGTCATCTTCTCCTAATCCAACACTAATCACTATATAATTTAGTGTATTTGAGGTAATTCATCCTAATACTCATCCCAATACCAATGTTTGTAATCCTCCACCAAATAATCCTCTTCCTAAAAACATTAATCCCACTCCTAACAACACTAATACCCCTTCTATAAATACCAACCCACCTATTGATACAACTTAACTTCTTACATAATTCATACAACAAATGAACATCATACAAACTTATAACACCTCTCAAATGATGAACATGCAATAAAATTTATTACACATGACTATTCAACCACCTCAAGTCATCATGTCTCAACCAAATCAAAAAAATTTCCTTCCTCCTCTTAGAGATGCTAATGGGATTATCATTCCTCAATCTACTTCGAATAATAAATTGCTTCAACATCTTAAAAATTAATCTTTATCCCCATTCATTGCATCCATTTATATTGGAAAAAATTATCTAACTCTCACATATAATGGGACTAAGGAACCTACTCTCTTTATTAATCCTTTTGGTAATCTCTATAAGGAATGGGCCCAAACTAACACCTTTGCTACCACTAAGTTCTTAGCAATTTTTTTTTTGGTGATGCAATAGAATAGTACAACAAAATTCCTAGACATTCCATCTCACAAATAGAGGATCTATTCAGTGCTCTAGTGAAGGAATTACAACATGATAACCTTCCTAAAAATTACGTTAGCCATTTCATAAATGCCAAGCAACTTACTAATGAATATGCTTATACTTTCACCAAATTCTTACTCATAAAGTGGGCCATAACATGAATGATGATACTCTTTTAAAACTATTTGTTACTACTCTTAAACCTCCCCTTTAATACAAAGTTCTAATATTTTCACCTAAAACTTTAGACGAAGCTTAGACCAAGAAAAAAGGCAAGAGTTTCTTATGACTCAATTTGAACCACCTCAAACAACCACTAAATAACATTTTTAATCATTTTATCATAACATTGATTCATCCAAGCCTCGCCAACCTCAAAATGGAGCATCTAATTCAACCAATTTTAACCCAACCCACCCACCCTTGAGTCTAAAACAATATAAGAAGAAATTTCCACCCTCTAAACCCCTGAGCTTTGATCCTTCCAACCCTCCTCCAAAATGGTACAATCTTGATAAATTTTGTGGGTGGCATGCTACTATAGGTCATTCTCATGAGTCTTGTCATTATCTTCACCAATTTCTTCTTTCTTCCTTGCTTTGTCCACATTTCAATATTGATACTCTTAAAAAACAATGTTATCAAGATTATCTTCAAACTTATCAAATTCAATCTCAAGAACCACAATCACATTAACATCAACTACCTAATTAACAACAATAATTATCCCATACCTACAAATCATCTACTAATTTTGTTCAAACCACAATTAATCCTTATTCTTACACCAATAAGAAAAATATATTTAATATGAACAAATTTAAGCATATCCTTGCATCCATTAAACCTCAACCTCTTAAGTCACATGAACCAAAAGAGTACTTACTTTAAATGCCTACTCCAATTAATATCATGCATGGTCCTCCTTTACCTCCTTTCCCTCTTCGTACCTATTTGTACCTCTCTTACACATTTTATGTCACATTCAAAAATATTAAAATATAATAAACCAAAACATTTACCTATCTCCAAATTCACCTACCAACCTAATACAAATAATTTTCATGGTTCAATGTTACCTCACTTCACATCACATGTTTTGGAATCTTGTGTTGCCCATCCACATGTCTCTTCAAAATTTTGGGCATCTTGAGATGCCCATCCCTACATCTAATTACCCATTGGGACATCTTATGATGCCCACTCTCATTATAAAATTCATAATAATAAACATATTAAGCTTTAAGAAACCTTCTGAGACTTATAGACTTGTATTTTACATGATTATCTTTGATACAAACATTAGCATATATATTATTTTTTGTCTCATATTTCTTTGTTTTTTTGCACTTTACCTCTTTTAGTCATACTTTACTACCATAATTTTCACCTTTAAGTTATTTGTTTTTATTACACATTACATTTGAAATCTATTTTCATTTTTTTGCCTTATATATCTCTTTCTTTTTTGTCTTTTTATGCCATTGTTTGCCTTAGTAGTTTTATGATTATTTTCCCCTTATCTACCATTCACCTCATTCATGTTTACCTTGTGAATTAAAGTGTCAGACCATGGATAGGACCTACTCTTCCTCACAAATTACCACATTAAAACATCTTTAAAACCACTTTTTGGGATGCCTATTACTTTCATTGGTGCTTGTGCTACATATATTATATTTTATCATAGATTATCTAGAGACATGACTATCATAAGCATAGCCCCATCCATTTTATAATACTATTTTACCTCCTTGTGATCAGTTATGAGCATATTAATCATTGTATCACTTATTATATATATGGATCTATAATGATTCCCATATTTCCTTTGATTTTAGGATCATATCGGTTAATTTTTTGATTACACACTTACTTGTGGGTAAGTCTAGGAGTCTTTATAAACCTTGTTATTTAGGTCCTTTTCTCTAGTAACCAATAGTAATCTCTCTTGTTTTTGTCATCTTTAACTTCCATATTTGGTTTTTCAAATTCATATGGAGGAGGAATAGAAAAAAAGCCATCAATAAAGTTAAAAGCCAAATCATAAAATACAAACAAAAGGCAATAATCCAAAAGGAAACATATAAATTTCAAAAGTCAAGTCACACTAAAATACATGATTTTAAGCACATCTCCTTCTTCTATTTGATGCTCAAACTCAATAGTTAGCCTCATGATAGAGCTGAGGTCTATTAAAGTGAGATAGGCTAGTAGATTAGAAAAGAAGAATAAAAAAATATTTTAGTGCTATCTACTTTCTCATGTAAGTACCTAATATTTTTAGTAGACTGATGGCTTTGTAAGGAGTCCTAAGGAATGGGGAAAACATTTTGGGAAGGTAGGTCTATTTTACTTTTCATACATATATCCTTCATGAAATAATCTATATACTTTTTCTGTTAGCCCAAGCTTTGTGTTCATTAGTCTAAATGTCCTAAGTCCTTGGTTTTTATAGTTCTTAACCTTTCTCACTTGCCTAATATTTCTCATTCTCACTAAGGATACTCACATCACCAATGTGTTACCTCACATTCCTTATTTAGATCATATTTTCCTTATATTCCCCTTATTGGATATTGATTTTAGATGATCACATCCTTGATCACATTTAATTTATTATGCCTTTTGATTTATAATTTTTGATTTGTATTGTAAGACCATGGATATGACAAATACTTCCTCACAGAAACCCTTGCACCATTTACCTACCACACCATCTCATTGTCATACTAGTCATGTCATTAGGTGGTTGTGTTTTCTTACATTGCATATTAGAACAATCACTAAGTTTGTGGTTTCATCTTTTAGAGATTTTTATTTTCCTCTATCCATCATGTTCTTGTTTTATTTTTGTGGACTTCACTTATCCTACATATGACATTTGTCATTCTTACATGTTTCTCTTTATGTATGACTTCTTCATGTTTGTATCACATCTTGACCTAGATTTCATTTTCACTTATTTATTATTTATTCACCTTAATTTGACATACTTATATTACATATTGTTTTAAAATTTCATTTTCAACCATTTGTGATTTATTTATGTTTGATTTAGCATGCTTATCTTACATAGGGTTACTTGTCATTTACTTATATATCTTTGTTAGAGTTTTATTGCATTGATATTTCATTTATCATTTATGTTTTACATACTTCCTAACATGATTTAGTATGTTATACAATCTTTTTTTCCATTTATGTTTTAAATGTTTTCCAATATATCATTTATCATTTGTTTTCCATCATTTGCCATCATTATGTCATTAATTTTACTAGCAATCTCAATATTCTAGCCTTACCTTAACAATCCTAATTTACAATTTTTTATAATACCCTCATGTCTCTACTAACTCATTTTTCACTACTTTATTCCTCTATTACAAAAATTTCAATTTGTGGATTTTTTTTTGCACTAATCTCTACAAGTTCACCTAATGCTCTTCATGTTAGATGCCTTCACTTCTCTTATAGTCTAATTCTTTATCTATAACACTAAGGTAAGTAAAGGTATGTGTTTTTAAATTTAGTCCCTAAATTTATCATATTTTATCCTTAATGTAGTTTACTTATCATTAGTGTTATGTGTTATCATGTTCTATTCTTGAAGCACCATCCCATTTTGAACTCACATGACATGAGATGAACTTAGAGTGGGGCATATGTATACACATAATATTTTCAAACTTTTATTGATTACTAACACTTTGTATCTTTCAAGAACACATTAAGTCTCAATATCTCTAAGTGAATGCTCTAAGGAGTGCATTGGGAAAGAGGTGGGTAGACCATTGGTGCTTCACAATATTATTATCCTTTTTACCACTTGTTATCTACATAATTATCTCCTTAAAAAATTAAATCTAATCTTGTTATTCTTTATTTTAACCATTTTATGAATTTTATACCTTTCATCCTCTTATTAATCACCTAAATCCCTTTTTTTAGTTGACTGTATTGGGTCGATCAAGTTGACCCTGTACAGTTTTGGGGTATTTTTCACTTAGGAGCTAGTTGACCTTTGGCTGACCTAGATCATGACCTAGTGAATTATTGTCCAAAATTATGTTAGGTATACTAGGTTGAACCTATTGGTTAGTATATTAAGAAGGTTTTAGGGTAAAATCTACCTATAAATACAAGTTCATTTCCATCATTTATCATATAGAAGTGAAAGAAGGAATACAAGCGAATGAACATCTACTTATTTACCATTCTACTTTCATTATAGATATGGATCTTGTATTATGGATAATTATTTTGGATGAATTGATAGGTTATGTTTCCTAGATATGATTTGTCTTTGTCATCCTTACATACCACAACAACCTCTTCCAAATCACCTTGGCCAAGGGAGAGATTGAGACTCGATGGGTTCATCTCCAAAGGTAAGTATTCCTAAATTTATTTCTCATTTATAATAGTAGATATATATGGATTTGTGATTCTATTCCATGAATTATTATTTCATATACATTGATGTGAGTATATGTCTTCTATGCATGTTTATTTTTATTGTTTTTAACCCCCACTTTATGCCACAAGCTTTGGTGAGCACTAGATTAGATTTAATTTCCTCATTATTAGCATAGGTGAAATATCAAAACCTGGGAACCCCTTAGATTTATTACATGATTATTTTATAATGGATGCTTTGAAACCCTAATTATCATGGTGTATTTTGATAAATGATCTCATAAGCGAGTCTAGTGGGTCCCCATAATGGTCATGTTCCTTCTTAACAAATGTACTCCCAATCAGAAGTGTAGGTATGCTCTATCTTCTCTGAGTTAGGATTGATTTATAGACATGTTGAATTTTTGATTTCATATACCCACCAACAACCCCTCTATATATACATATGGGGATTGATTTTAATGGTATCTAATATATATAGAGAGGGGTACCACTCCAAAATTTATAGAGGTTTTTTTGTCACCACCAGCCTCCTAACCATATAGAGTTTAGTTATATATATTTGTGATTAAAATAATAAATACTTAATCAAAACAAATGGATAATTTTCTTATATTTTATCATATTTGGGAATATCAAACTCTGAATTCATGGTTTAACATCTTTTTCATGTTAATAGGGAATCATCACATTAGATATACTTGTATGTCCTTAAATGGTCTCTATTTTATTCCAATTTGTTGTTGGTCAACTAAAGTATAATATATTATTTGGATATCATTATATTTATGTTATGGGGGATATAGATTCTAAATTTCATAGATGCATCAAGTTTCTATATGATTCACATGAGTATAAAATTCTTGTAGATAATACATCATTTTGATATTTTAAAATCACATAATTAGATAAAGTCTCATTAAATGTACCTAAAAACCTAATTCCTATTACACTAATACATACTTATTAGGTGGGTAAATCTTGTAAAGTGTGTATTTTTAACAAAGTTATCCAAGTCCTCAACATATTATGTAGCCTCTTCAATAAATTACACAACAAGAGTACATTATTTCACAATTTGAAGATCTTATTGAAAAAGAACACAAACAAGAATTACCTCTTATAGATTATATAAAATTAGTTATCAGATTTCCATTCTTTATCAATATAAAGGATTTTTATTGTAAAATATAAGATTATTATAGTAGTAATGATGAGAATAAAAAATATTTGACATATGACAATAAATTCAAATTATATTTCAATATCGTTGATGAAGATGATAGTCTCTGTCATTCATTATTTACATCTATTAGAATTGGTGAATATAGGGTTATCCCTCCCCTATAATACAATGGTAAATAAAAAATTACTATTAATCAAGTTGTATAAAATGCTTTCCATAACATATTGCAAGATATTTCCCATTCTATTTATTTATTTACTTATAATCATACAATGATTACATATTATAATGAAAAAAAGTAGGAAAATGGGTACAAGATCACATAAGGGGAAATCTAAAATTATAACAAGATTTTAATCTAATCAAACATGGATTAATTAATAAAATATATCCAATGTAGGACATAAACAATATTCCTAAAAATTAGGTCACCAATGAAACTTCAAAATAGATTTATTCTTATTTTGATCCTCTTTTAGTAAAATAATTCATAGATAACAAATAATGTTTTAATGTTACAATTACTCACTTACAAGAAGTAAACATATGTAGTATTGTTATTTTTAAATCACTTGGATGTGACACATAACATATCCATCAAGATACAAGTCCCAAACATTGCATTAGATCTAATAATGTACCAGTTACATTGCATCCTAAATCATGGCCTAAATTATTTCATATTGATCCTACTTTACAACAACATAATTTAATCCTTGGCAGATCATGGAAAAAAATAATGGGTGCAATACTAAATAATAATTATTATCCCCTTAAATTTAATTAAGATTGTGAAATTATTATAATTTCAAAAGAGAATATAGTTACAATTACTCAACACATTCATAAGCATATTTAATTTAAGTAATTTACTAAAATATGACACATGAATAAAAATATTTCGCATAGATAAATCCTATTTAATTAATTGGATTATTGGAATCTAAGGTAGGTGAATACACTCCTTTTATAGGCACTCCATAGAAGGTTTATTATACCTAAATAATTGGTTACACACACTTACATTTTACCTACTTGTACATAACTTCTTTGTTACTTTTTTTTGGCTTGTTATTCTAAACCTTATGCAACTTAATCTATCCTTTGGATTTATCATTTCCTTTTTAGGCACTTGCTTTTTTACTCAATCCCATTTGAATAATTCACAACAGCCATCTTAGTAAGCTTTAAATATACATATCTTTCATGGAAACTCAGTTTCTTGTTATTACACATTTCTATAATGCTCTAAGCTCTCATATTTAATTTCATGTTCATATTTACCTAATTTTACATGATTTTATAATTCCATGCTTGATACATTTTCAACACTACCTTTACATTGGGGGCATCTCACATTATTTCCTTTGTGACATTTTTTTATTCAAAACCTTATTAAGGGTTGTTTAAATCTTCCCTCCCATCTTATACTTTTCCAACCTTATTTTTTATATTAATATTCATAGCTTTGTCATTATGCATGATTATATTTTTAAATATGAAAAAAAAAACATTCATTTATTCTAAAAATACCAAAAAACATTATAATATTTCTAAAAATAAAAATATAGACATGTAGGCATTTTCTAGTGTTGTTGGATATGTCTTTTCTTATGTCATCTATCTTTATTTTTTCATACATAGCATATTTTCAATACACAATGCTTATCACATGGTATCTAAGTGTGCAACAGGAAAAAAAATTATAATGCCCCTCATGAAGAACCCTCTTTCCCATTCTGATTTAAAGTGTTCACCAAATGTGATAACTCATGGTGGTTAATAATTTTGAATTTGTGGTTTCTCTCTTTGTTTCAAATGGATTAATTATTGATAATAATTTAAGAAGGATTAATTAAACTAAAATTACATGACCTAAATCTATATTTAAATATTCTTAAAATTGATAATATTTTAATTGAATTAAAAGGGTGATAGGCCTCTTAGAAGGCAATGAGCCCTATCTAGTAGGATTTCTAGGAAACCTACAATCCTTAGGGTTCTAAGCTAGTTGGCAAGCTTGACCCACTATATTGAGTTTTTGTAAAGTCATGTAAATTGATTAAATGGTGTGTAATAAGCCCATGTGGGTGTGTTAGTGAATTAATTATCATGCAAGACATGTTGATTTAATGAAAGTCTAAAGTTTATAAAAAAATTTATGAGTTATTTTATGACATGAAAGGACCCA